>VZTL01084521.1:0-20319 GCA_013400535.1 Scopus umbretta
TGGCTCTCCAGCCTCCCAGCAATAACAAGGCCTGGGTGGCATTCCAAAGAATGCACTGGGGGAGAGGGGGAGCACCGGGATCTATCTTTTATATGGCGGTGGAAATACAAGCCTGCCTTCACTGAAGATAAGCGGTGTTGGCCAGGCTAAGCTCCTGCTCAGAGGCTATAGTGGTGATGGAAGGCAGTAGACTCCACGCGGCATTGGCCCCGTGGTAACCTTTGCCAAAAGAAAAACACTTCTTAATACAATAGTAGATTTAAAAAAATATAAAATAAACAGGGCTCCATATGAACTTAGGAAACCTGTGCTGATATGAAGAGAGGTGCATGGCGAAATGGCCTGAACAGTACCTGAAAGGGCTCTGGCCCCTGCACCCACATTGCTGGGAATGGGAAAGGACCCACATCTGTCCTCAGCTCCTTGGTCCAGCGTGGTGCTGAAACAGCCCCGCTGCCAAACGGCTTCTCCTGCCTTTGTGGTCCAAGCCAATGCGTCCTCCCTTTGTTCACACCTTGGCTTTCCCATGGGGCTGGGAAGGCCATGCCCAGCCTCGCCCCATGGCTCTGAGCACCAAGTACCTTGCGGTGACCAAACAGGGACAGCCAAGGAAGTGGCGTGTTGTCTCTTTAGCACGATTTCCCTGTCGCTACTTGTGCTCCTTCGGTGGAAGTCATTAGCATGTGTAAATGCTTCCTTCCCATTGCGTCTGCTTGCGTGCTCTCCCTGCTGAGCTGCGTGGCAAGGGAAGCACCTTTGAACGGGAAAACAACAGTCAGCCTCTGAGTATGAACGAGAGCGTAACTGAGTGTTTATGTAACTTGGTACCCCTCTTGTAAGCTATTTTTAAAAAGCAGCGTAAGGTGTTTTAGCTTGCTGGCCTTCGTATAGCACCAGAGTCCGATACTGCCATTTAGGCTGGGTGCTTCATCGTAGGAATTGTGCTATGATATACAAAGTGTGACATTTCCAACTCAGCCTTTCTTGGAAGGGAATTAAATGAGTTTCATAGCTGCATGAGGGGTGTTAATGTGGAGGTGGAGAGAGAAATCTGTGCAGATGTTAAACAGCCAGCTAATCTCAAGTGACGTGTATGCCCCGATACACTTCAGCTCTTGGAGATGATGATTAGCATCTCCTGCTGCAGCAGGTCCTGGCTTGCGGTCACAGCTCTGCGCCAAGAGAAGCTGAGAGCACATGTGTTTGTAACTTGCCATCAATGCCCCAGGCAGCCCCGCGGGGCTGACTTTCCTCCCAATGGCCCCAGTCTCTCTATCTTCAAGTCTCTTTGCCCAGCAGGGAGCAGATGGGATGACTGACCCAGGTGTGAGCAGCAACCCAGCAAAGCCCTATGAGGGGGAGAGCTCTGCAGTGCTCTCTAGAGTCTGTCCCTCTTAGGGATCCTGCAGAAAGCAGAGTAAGATTTCTATTAACCACATCAAGGAAGTCTCCAGGTTTGGCCAGCTCTGGCTGCTTTCAAGGATGGCAGAAAGCTGAGCTGCGCAGTGTTTTCCAGGAAGGTTGAAATTTCTTATCTCCTACGTTGCTGTAGATGCGTTTACCCCAGGGGACTGCACCTCCTGTCCTGCTCACGTGGATGCTAGGAGGGCTCTCAGATCTGCAGCGAGCGCTCAGAGCTCTTCCAGCAGCCCTCTCCACTTGTGCACATCTGACCTCATACCTGAGGTTTCCTTCCTCTGCCGCTACCTCTGATGACTAATTCTCCTTTGAAGAGCGTGTGCCTGTGATCTTCCTGCCTCCCCTCGTGCCCACCCCGTCGGAGGCAGCAGAAGGGGTTGTGGAGATGCGCGTGTGCGCACGTGCGGGAGTGCATGCAAGAAGCTGCGCCGTGGAGGAGGGTTCGTGCTCTCCCGCTCCCCAGGCAGCAGCGCGCTCTCATGCCCGTGACCGCTCTTCCCTTTGCTTTTGTATTATTATTATTTTTAGATTATACTTGAAGCTTGAAAACCCTGCTTTGATTATCAGGAAGTTTAAATTCCTCCTGCACTTTGCTTGTGCTTCCTACTTTCTGGACCCATCCACATCTGATGTAGCTTTTTCATGTTGCATTGACTCTGGGATAAATCCATTTTCTTTGTCCCCTGTTATCTTTCATTAGAAGGAGTAAGGATTCCTCCTTTCTTGCTTGAGTATCTTTTTTTTCCAAGCCAAAGCAGCCCAGTTCCTGCTGCCCTACCCTCTGTGGCTCAGGCAGGGATGGAGGTACAAAGAAGCTGCATGATGGACTTGCAGGGAGCCTGGACCAGATGGGGAATTGAATCCAGGTTTTTCAAGGCCAAGATAATCACCTAATTGCAAACCTGGTTTTTCCCACTTACCCTGTTCATCAGCTTCTCTCGCACTTAGCAGCTGCAGATCAACTTGAGGATGGGTTGTGCTGCCGAGGAGAACAGGCACTGCTAACTCCAGGGCAGCGCTTTGGTTTGAGGGGTGTGAGCTGATTTCAATTCACAGCTAAGTAGCAAACATCTGGATGCATACTCCAGGGACATGAAGACAGAGGAGCAGGTCTTTTCTGCTTGGCGTGGTACCTCCCAGTCCAGCTGCGTGGCTGGACTGAAAACGTCCGGCATGGTCAGCCTGACTGCAGCAGCCTGGGCGGGAGGTAGGTAGGGTCTGCAGGCTTTGCTCACGTGGGGGCGACCTGCTCTGAGTGGGGTACAGGGGTTTCTTCAGTGTCCTGCTCAGCCTGTCCATAAGCCAACAGTCTTGGGAAGAGCTAAACAAAGGACAGCAATTAAGCCCACACACATCAATGAAAAAGCAAACCTGTGACTTGCTTTTTTCTTTCCAAACGCTGCTGCCCTTTTCTCTCTGTGCTCAGTGATGACCCTCGGGCTCTGTCTGACTTCCCGGTCAGCTGCCTCTGCCTCCTCGTCTTCCAGCGAGAGTCAGATACCAAGGCCTCCTTAGCTTGAACTCCATCTTCCCCCAATGGCACATCTGTGGCTTGCTTTCATGGGAGGTTTACCTGAGCCTCTGGGAATGGCTCATGATGGAGCTGTAGTTAATGACGTCCAAACTGAGAGTCTCCTCTACAGTGCTTCTCAGGCTTTTCCCTTCCTCTGTGTCCATGCAGTGAAGCCCCTGTGCTGGGGTGGAAGGCTCTGCGCAGGCACTGGAGCTGGTCCTGGCTCTGCCTGGGCTGTCACCAGCCTCAGCATGAGCAGCTGGGGCTCTGGCAAAGGGGACGATGCCCTGGCGTGGGCAGGGGGATCCTGCTCTGATGCACCTGCTCTGTTTTGGCAATGGGTGGTTTAGAGACTCCTAGACCTGGATGTCTCACCGTGTGTAAGAGCTGGTGGTCACTTGTCCTCTGGAAGCTTATCACTCTCCTTGGGAATCTCTCTGTAGGTGTCCTACAGTGGCAAAATCCACAGTTTAGCTGAGTTGCATTAAAAGGTACTTTGTCATCTGCCTTGTAACTTCATCAGGTACAGCATGAGAAGCAGTGGATAATAATAATAATAATAATTCCTAATAATTAGGAAAAATTTCTTTACTGAAAGAGTGGTGAGGCATTGGAATAGGCTGCCCAGGGAGGTGGTGGGGTCACCATTCCTGGAGGTGTTCAAAAAACCTGTGGATGTGGTGCTTTGAGACATGGTTTAGTGGACATGGTGTTGGGTTGACGGTTGGACTTAGATGATCTCGGAGGTCTTTTCCAACCTTAATGATTCTATGTCCTTTAGTCATTTACCCTTTGTCACTATGTAGGCTATCATTTCTTCTCAGTGGCCACAGATGTCTCTTTAGTGTCCCATGGGTTTGTACCCACTGCTGCCAGATGTACTTCAGCCCCTGGGCTTACACCTGGATGGACACGGGGTGGAATTAAACTCTGAATCCTGCAGTGGTCAGGCAACTCCTGAGTGGTCCCAAATAAGTTAACAGCAGTACCAGCTTTTCCCAAGCCACTTGCCCAGAGATACCTGGGCCCACGGGGTGATGTCCCCAGCCCATCCTGGCCATCCATTTGTGCTGGCAAGGCCTGTCTATCAGGTACCAGATTTGGACCAACACTCATTTCATACGAGCTGTGTGCCATCCATCGTGTCCCTTCAGGTTGGAGACATAACGAACGGCGCTAATTTCTGTTACCGGTCCCCTAAAGCCATCCAATCCCTCTGCTGTTTCTATGCCATGTTAATCACATCCTGCAGGGACAGAGAATGTGAGCAGGGCAAGATTTTGAAAGAAGTAAATTAAAATGGGAAGAGAAGCAACCTGACAGTCCTTAAGATGTGGGAGGATAATTTTAATTGAGTTTTGCAAGGGTTTAGCCATGCAGTTAATAGGGGCCACTGGAAGAGCGGTGGCTATGTATGCTAAGCAGGGCGGCTCGCCTTGGGCTCCTGCAGAGCCATGGCAGCGGCAGGATTGAAGCTGCCACAGGCGTTTTGGCAGGTCTGAGGATTTCTGCCCCTTGGGGAGTGAATCCTATGGACAGAATAGGTCCTGTTCCTGTCTGAAGGTGCTGGGCTCCCCCTCCCCTCCCCACGCATCCCGCTGAGCCGGAGCTGCCCTCCAAAATGTCAGGGAGAGGAAGCAATCCTCGGCTTGTTAGTTTCTACAAGGAAATAAAATGCACAGATGGCTCGAGCATCCTCTATCTCAAAGGCAGGAAAAGGATTCTCCGGGCAGGAGCAGGCAGCCAACAAAACCGGACTGATTCAGGGAATGGGGGACCAAACAAAGCGGCGTCTGGCCAGCCCCTGGCCACCAGCAGCCGAAGGGGTGGGCCGGCGGCCCGCCGAGGGGAAACGAGCTCTCTGATGTGCGGGAGCATCCCTCGCCCGAGCGAGAGCAGCAAACAGCCGGCTCCCCCGGGGCCCGGGGAGGCTGCTGACAGCAGAGATCCTGGAGGAGGTCTGCAGGGTGGCCCTGGCTGACCCGCTGCCCCAGGCCGGACATGTGGCTACCTGACAGAGGCTAACTTTGGCTCAGGACGTAGCCTCTCGGGGAGGATGGAGTAGGGAGCGAGCGCGGGGGGGTGTAGGGAGAGGAAAGACAGCAGGAGACAGAAATGCAAACATGGCCTGACAGCCGTGGGGCAGGGGGAGGGGAGGAGGAAAAAGCAGGGTAAACCTGGCAGCTTGGAGCAGGAAACAGGGCTGGAGCGAGGCAGGGCGATGGTGAGAGAGTGCTTCCTGCGGAGGGAGAAAGGCAGACAGATAAACACTCCCAGACAGGCGCTCGTTGACCCCTCGTTGGGATGCTTTGGGATGACGCGGTGGCAGATCCCAAGGGCATGGGTGGCTGTGCCTGTGCGCGCCAGAGTCCTGAAGGCAGGTGGCAGCATGGTGGGGCACTGGGTGTAGCCGTGCTCTGCTGCCTCGGGGCAGCTGGCTTGTGAAATACTCGGATTTAAATCCCTGCCCGGAGGCACCGAGGGACCAGGACTGAAGGTTACAAAGGTAACTTCGCTCCTCAGGACAGCCCAGCTCTCTTGAAAGTGGCTCCTGCTTTGCAGCTCCTTTGTTTCTGTTCCCTGATGAGGCTGCCAGCTTGGAAGTCCAAAAGAAGGAGCCTAGAGAGCTCTCGACTTTCTTTGCCTCATTCCCCATCAGTGTGGGTGGTTATGAGGGGGGTTTTTTTTTTGTGCCTTGCCAGAAAAAAAACAGTTAAAGTTTATGAGCACTGAGAGGCTAAACGGATCTGTTGGGCTGTGTGCATTGAGGCCACAGCAGCCTTCTGGACTGAGACCACAGGGCTGTTTGGCCAGACCTGCGGGTGCTGGGTGCGCGGCCGTGCTGCCGTGCAGCGCCAGGGGCTGGGCGAGCAGAGCAGAACGCCCGGCCTCGTGGTGCTGCTGGTCCGGCCGTTGCTGCTTCTGCTTGTGTCAGGACCATGCTGCTGTTGCAGGATGCACTGCTCAGTCTCTGCCCACCCCATCCTGCTCCCTGCTTGGCTGGCAGGCAGAGGGATGCTTTGGCTGGAGTCTGCCCCGGCCATAGGTCCTGAGCTGGAGGAAAGCCCTGATTTTTTTGCATTCCCCAAATGCCCTGTCCATTTGGACACATGTGCTTTCTCCTCACCTTGCATTGCTGCAGACCTGTGGTGCTTGGGGCGTTTCTGAGGCTGGTGCCAAGAAAAACATTTCCACCAGCTCTGGTGGCCCTTTCCTTAGCCCTCATATTGATCCTTGCTCGGGGGCTCCTGCCTCCATACACCAACTTACCCACAGGTGTCTTGGGGCAAAGTTATGCTCATTATGCTTTTGGTGTTGGACAGGAGGGACCAGACACCCAATAATGACGATCACCTCTGTGTTTGTGAGTATTGACTGAGTTCCTGTAATTATTAGTCCCTTGTGTACTCTGACGGAGGACAACCTGCCCTGGTTGGAGCAAAGGAACATCTGATGATTTGGGAATATCCTCACAAAATGGTGAGGATACAGATCCACCATACTTTGATTTGGTGACATTTCAGGGCTTTGAGGCCCATGGATGAAACTCTCTAGACCAGAGGAGTGTTGTCTCGCCATTGGCTTTGCCTGCTGTGAGAAGGGGAAAGGTGTTGCCCCAGGCCTGAATGAGCTCTTGGTGCGTGGGGGTCAGTCCTGTGGCGGGGACAGCGATGCGATGCTGCCATAGCACAACACAGGGCGCAGAGGGGCTGATCCTGCACAGAGGAGCACAGCCCCTGTGTTTAACCCCTTCTGGGACAGGTCTGAAGTGATGGTCGACCCTGGGTTGCAGAAAAAGGAACATCGTTCACGAACCCCATAAAAGAAGAAGCGTGCTTCCTTTGCCCTTCTGCAAATACATAGTTTGGAGGGGATTTCCAGTGTTCTATCATTATCGTTTTTAATTTATTCATCGCTTACACCTCAGCCTGTTTCCACCTTGCCCACAGAGCCCTTTAGCACGCCACCTCTCCGTTTTTTCCCCAGCCTCACCGTGAGCATGGGTGGCTGTCACCCTCACCGCGCAACCCCCGGGCACAGGCTGCTGGGCAGAACCTGCTCCATTTTGGTGAGAATTCCCACCGTGGTTTGGGGCTCTCCTGCCTGCTGTGAGGCTGGAGAGAAAACACCTGGTGTTTCATCCCCATGTTGGCCGGAGCCTGCCATTCATTTCTCAGCCTCGTGCGATATCTCACCTCGCTGCAAAACAAGCCTTCCTCCGTGCTGGCGAGCACCAGGAGGAGGAAGAGGAGGAGCTGACAGCCCTACGTCCAAATTCCCCCTGCTGCTCTGCCAGCTGCCTGCTCCTTGCGTGACGTGACACTCACACTCTACCGCCCCAGCTGGATGCTTGCCCCATGCGTGAGGAGGGGTTGCTCCAGGGGGGAACTTCAGCCGTGTAGGTGGAAAGTTGGCCCAGCTCTGCCTCCGGCACGTGGACTTCCCGTGTGTCTGTGAGCGGCCGTGGCTCCTTTAGCACCAGGCAGCAGGGCAGTCAGTTGTACCAGCAAGGGGCAGGTGGGGAAGAGGTAACTCGAGCAGCGGGGGAAGGTGGCATTGGAAGATGCGGTGCTGGGGTTAGTTCCTGTGGGGCAGGGGGAAATGGTGCACAGGCAGTTTCACCAGCAAATGCTGCAGATTTGGACAAGCCCAGCCTGGAAGCCCGGAGGAGAGGTCTGCAGAAAGGGCGCAGCAAGGTTTCTTCTCCCCCTCTCCCACTGCCAGCTATTGCTGTTCTTCTGCATCAGAAAGGGTGGTTCAGTCCCTGTTTCCCCAATTGCCAGCAAGTTACCGGAATTTTATTGTTGGCTGTCCAGGAGCAGGTCTTTGCTCACATAGTAACTATGGTGCATGATTGCATGTCTAAGTGCATGCCTTGCCTTGCTTGCAAGGGAAGAGCCTCACCACCAGCTTTGCAGCCTGCAAAGCCAAGGCTTCACGGTGGGGGTAAAACCCAAGAGAAATGGGAGACGCTTTGCAAGAGGAGCCACATTGGGCTATCTGGTAGCACTGGGTGCTGAGCAATCCCAGGGCGTTCAGAGTGCTGTTGAGCCCCAGCCAGGGACAGGCCAGAGCAGCTGCCTGAGCCCAGCGAGTTGGAAGAGGCTCATCTGTGGTGCTTTGCATTGCAGATGCAGGACCCAGGGTAAATTCATGAGCTCCATCCTGGAGCCTTGGTCTGGGGATTTGGTTGCTCAATACAAATCTGCCAGAAATCCCTTTTGTAGAAAGATCTTGAGTTTCTGCCTTGCTTTGTTAGGATGCTCATTGACTGGGAATTTTTGCCTGAATACAGCAAAGTCTTTTGGGGGGCAGTAGCAGGGTCAGGGTAGCTTTGGTGGGGGAAAGAACATTCTTTTTTTCCCTTCCAGCATATCTTCTGCCCCAGTATAGCACTGGGGTGGACAGGCTGCGTTGGGCTGGGTAGGCGAGGTGCAGGGACACAAGTGGGAACACACAGCCTCATCTGGACCAGCTTTGCTCCGTGCATGTTATTTCACAGCTCTGGTCACAAAACCCCGAAGCAGTAAGTTTGGTGGCAGGAGCGTGAGCTATGCCGGTTAGCTGGGGACACACAGCGGCTGTGGCCAGAGCGATCCAGTCCAGCGCCGGGGAAGGAAGTCAGCGAGAAGGACAGAGCGTGAACAAAATCCCTCTCCGGAAAGGCGCCCCGTTAATCAGTCAACGGGGCCGACTCAGCAGAGAGGGAGGGAAGGGGAAGCGGAGAGCGGCTGAGGTGGTGTGTGGGGGCTCGGGGGAAGGATCCGGTGCAGGGCTTCCTGCGAGTGGAAGCAGAGGGAGAGTGGGAGCCATGCCATGCCATGCCATGCCATGCCATGCCATGCCTGCACATCCACCCACCCATGCACAGCATTTGCACGGGTTTCCAAAGCCCTCACTCGCTGCAGCAGCGCTGGCTCTGGCAGAGGCGTTGCTCTGCAGTGATTTAGCCATCTGCGGCCATCGCAAGGGAAAACCAGGCCCCTGGCAAGGCTTTCCCACAATGTGCTCAAGGTCAGGCACAAGGCTGGAGCCTGCAGGCTGCTCGCTCTCTGCAAGACACCCTGGGGTGGGTAGTACTTTCCAGGGCAAGCATGGCTTCACCACCAGGTAGGGAGAGCCCTGGGATGTCGGACCCCAGGGGAGCCCTGCTATGCTGAGAGCAGCAGTGATTTCAGGCTGCAGAACGAGGTGGAGAGGGCTGGAGAAAATGAAGGAGCTGCCAGCGATAAGGAGAAGGCCCTCGGTGCAGCCTGGCGCCTTTCAGAGGTGCACGCTGAGAGATCAAGGCTAGGAAAACTGTGGGGAAATGCACTTCTCCAAAAATAGACAAGGTGTGAGTGGCTGTGGGATCCTGCTTCCTCTCCCCGCATCCCATCAATCCCCCTCTGTTTATTTTAATATCCAGCTGCCAACTTGCTTGGAAACCATCTTGAAAAAACAAAGCTCGCCGGGGCTGCTGCATGCCTTTTTAATTACATTAAAGCTCTGCCCGCGCAAGGGCGCGATTTGGTGTGCACGAGAGAGCAGGGTCTGCTCGGAGGGACAAGGAGATAAAGCATCACTGGGGTTGGAGGTGGGGAAGGAGGGACTCGGAGGAGAGGAGACACTTCATGCTCTGGAGACATCTCCCTCGCACCCTGGGATTTGATGGAGACACAAACCATCTGCGTGTCGGTTAGCAGTCATTTAATGGCCAAACCCAGCACCAAGTTCAGTGCTGGGGAGAGTGAGAGACAGGAGAGCAGGGCACACGCTCCCCCAGGGAGGGAAAGGGCAAGGGCAGCAATGGGGTGGATCCATCTGGCAAGCACAGAGAGGGCTGTAGAATTTTGGGAGGGAAAGCTGATGGCCTTGAAGATGCTTTTGCAAGCTGGGAATGGCTCTGTACATCCCTTTCTTTGCCTGTCCTGGATGCTATGGGTGGCTGTGGGCATTGGCATCCCAAGATGCCAGCCCTGGTGTGGGGTGGTGGTTAAGTAGTGGGTCCCCAGTGTGAGCCAGTGCCTAATGTGGGGAGTCCCTGAAGCTCCCGGCAAGTCCGGGGCCGGCGAGGAGGCTGGACGGCCATGAGGGCCGGCCCGGTGCTGGCTGCCAGCAGCGGGAGCGTCCTCAGCCCTGCGCCACGGTGCTTTTGGAGGGAGCAGTGGTTCCTTTTCCTGTTGTACTTGCGGAGGGCCATGTACAGGATGCATCTGCAGGAATCCCACAGCCTCAACCTGCACAGATCGTACTTTTTCTTTCTTCCCCTCCACCCCCCGGCGTTGTTTGCAAACAGGTCACCAAGCAGCACGTGAAGGGAGGCAGGGGGTTATTTCTGCGGCTGTCCTGCTCCCCCTGAGCCCGGCAGTGGGGCAGATGCGGTGTATAGCATCGGCCGAGAGGCCTCTGCAGGCCTGGACCGCTTTTTTTTAGTGGTTCCAGCAAGGGGGGCCACCCGGGTTTTGAGACCCACTTCGGCATCTCTTGCAGCCAGCCCTGGGGATTGCCGTGCCAGGGCCAGGGTTTTGGGGGTTAGCTTTCTGCTCGCTGTCTGGAGCACCAGCATAAGAGGGTCTGCTGTCCCCAGCCAGCCCTACGGCGAGCCACATCTTTCATGGTTTGGGCTGAGCACCATGGGGGCGGCAGGCACCCCCAGCCGCTTGCCAAGATGATGCGCAGGCTGTGGCCATCTGGAAAGTGGTGTTTGCACTGGGATAAGCATGTCCGGCATTAATAGGAAATGCAGCTTAGCGGTTGGATTCCTCCCCCTGCTTTTTTTTTTAATAAACCTCGTTACATTTTGAAGGGATTTTACCAAAAATGCACTCATTTATTTTCACAGCCCCAGGTCACATTTTTGTGTGTGACATCTGACGTCCCCTCCCTCAGGGAAGGGGAGGGGAGGTTGGAGGCACGAGGCAGGGTGTCCTCCATGGGGGCCAAGTGCAGCCCAGTCCCAAGGGCTGTGGTGATGCCAACCCGAGCTGCGTGTTGAATGACGAATGACTGCTGCTGCTGTTGTTGTTGTTGTTGTTGTCATTGACATGTTGTCATGTGTGTTGACACAGAAGGGTGTCGGTAGGATGGGCCACGGGGAGCAAGACCGCAGGCGGAGGTGGACCAGGGCGGCCCTTGGGCTGACGCCGCCTCATGCAGGCGAAGGAAGAGGAGGTGGGAGATGGCAGGGGGAGATGGCCGGCGCCCGGTCGTTGCCATGGGGGCAGCCGTGGGGACGGCCACCTCGGAGCCGCGCGCAGGCGGGAAGGAAGTGGAGAACAATCGGGGAGAACAAGGCCGGCAGCCCTGGCCTGGCCGTACCGGCGGTGCCGCTCGGCACGTCCCTCCACTGCCGCATCCCCCTCGGCAGCTTCTCCTGGTAGCGGTGGAGCTGGGGCACCCCAGCTTCCCCCCGGGCCTGGCTCCTCACGCCGTGCTTCAGAGGCCTTGTGTCAGAGGGGCTGGTGGCCATTTGGTGTCTCCCAAGGCAGGTTTAGGGACTTCCCAACATTCATGGCATCGCTCTACCAAGGCGCTCCCAAGGCCCACAGTCCTCAGGCCGTGGTTTTGGAAGAGAGGCATCATACGGTGTTCCTGTGGCTTGTGGAACTCGTGGAAACACCACGTCCTCGAGACCTCTCCCTCTGTGCCAGATATCTCTGATAAATGGGTTGCATATTATGAGGGAAGGAGATAGACATGCACAGAACACGGTTGCAAAAACCTCACGTTTCTGTAGAAAACTGAGCTAGCAACATATTTTTGCATTCTTTTTTTCCTTAGCATTTAGCATCTACCTGAGTCACGGCTTCACATTTCACAACTTTTTTTTTCTTCTATTTCTGGTTAGTTTTCTTGCTTGTTTTTGCAGTCACGGAGACTTTTCTTTTGAATTATCTCACGTCTCCAGAAGCTGGAGTTTTAAGATAAAGATCACGAAGTAATGACAGTCAGCAACACCATGCTAATGAAAAACAACGGGTACATCTCTGACAGTAACCGGTACTTCAAGATGTTTTGTCCATGAGGAGCTCACTTTCAGTGTGCGTCTGGCATGCCGGAGATGCAAGCACACAAGAAGTGGGACTCTCCCAGACAAAAGCTTGGAGAAGCAGCGCATGATAATGTGTTTAACCGCCTGTCCTTGAGCCTGGATAATTTCACTTCTGAAATGCCTGCCCAGCTGTGGTGCAGGGGCTGCTGTAATCCCCAAAGGTTTGGTCCTGTTCAGGTGACTGCCTGTACTCAAGACTGCCTGGCAGGAGAAGGGCATTCAGTGAATGCCTGCTCACTCCTGAGAGCACCTCTGTACGAATGCAAGAGTTTTGCATTTGTGGTATCTGGGCAGGTGGGTTTTTGTCCTGTGATTACACCAAACTACACGCATATAGAAAAATCTCCCGCCAGACTCCCTCTGGTTGTCAGATAAGATCATTTCAGAGCAGTAGTCCAAGTGAGCTCAATCTCAGTCACTTGGTGAGGAACGGCCACACCTGGATTTCTTGATTTCTGATCTTCTATTCTTTTTCTGGCCCTCATCTGTGCTAGTCTGTCTGTCTGAGCCCAGGGGCTCTCTGGCCCCAGCCCTAGAGCTGTTACTGAAGAGCAGACTCCTATGAGATGTTTCCTTCAAGAGGCTTTGCTCTTCTCTGGGCTCGTGATGCCAAGCTAGCTGCTGCCCACCATGGTGGGTCCAGAGTAGCAGATGTCTGCATCATCCCCTCTCTCCTTTCTCCCCATAGATCTGGTGAGCAGCTATTCTATGACCCCCCCCACTCTTAGCATCACCGAGGAGGAACACATCATCAACGCCAAGGATACACTGACCATCACCTGCAGGTAAGGCTGTGGCTCTGCCTAGACTGCTCTTACATGGTAAGTGTTGGAGGACCGGGCTAGGAGAGCCCACCAGGGACACCTTGGCTGCAGTACACCTGCAAATTAGCACATCTGACTAGAAATCTGCCACATTCACCAAGTGTGAATTCATCTAATTAATTAATTGAAAAAGAACCTGAATACATCTCAGAGGAGATGGTGATAACCTCTGCTGTAGTCTTGCAGGCAGAAGGAAGATAGAGAAACGTTTGTGTGATCTGATAGCTTCCTTTTAAGCTCTTTAGGGAAACTGGCCTTCCTGACTCTCCTTGTCTTTCTCTGATGTCGCTTATTCTCACCTCATCAGGGCTGCTAGGGTTGTAGTTCTGGTTTCTAAATCTGGCAGGTCATTTTGGGGGACGATGAGAAATATCCATGGGAGAAGGCAAGGCTGCACTTAGTGGTGGCTGTGAGAGGCTTCCAGCTTTTCTAGGAAGCTGGGATTTAATGCTCTGCCTTGTACACATGGGGGTGAAGAGAAGTCCCAGCCAGGCCGGGTGAATAATTCTGTAAGATGAGCTGGAGAATCTCTGGTCGTTTTGGAGACTGTGGCTCTGAGAAGGTGATATGTCTGAACTGATTTGTCCCACGCTGGGGCACTTGGCTGTACATGTTCTCAGCACTACCCTTTATCTTGGAAAGAAAAAAAACCCAAACAAGTGGGAGAATTGACCAAGGTCAATTTTCCTGACAAAGCTGGAGTTTCCCTTCAGCAGCTGAAAGCAGATCCATGCTTGGGATCTGAGTGCTAGGGCTCAATGTGGGTATAAATTCAGCATGGGCCTCAAATGGGTGTTTCTTGGTGTTATATATAACCATGGAGCAATTACTGCAAACACTTGGCTGGCATTGTGTTCGTGTCTTGTCACAAACATATTTAACTTTTCCTGGAACAGATGGCATTGCTTTTACTTTGTGAATCAGTTCATAGCCAGGGGATAGGGACAGAGGAGAGATTGTTGATGGCCATGCTGAACTGATTTCACTTGGTCTGGGAAGCTAAGCGGTTGTGCGCTTGTTCATATGGTGACCTGGGGAGCCATGGTGCGTGCTAGGTTGTAGGAAACACATGAGTTGGAGAACTGTGGTCAGCCATATAGCTGCTGTGAGTGGCATAGAGGAAGATGAAGGAGTCTGGGGGCTCCAGTGCTCTGCCATGGAAGTTCTCGCCGCAGAGGGATGCGGGAGCAGACGCTCTCTGTTGGAACCTTGGAAGAGGGGAGATGCAGTGATATTATTCCAAATGACCTTATAATCAGGCCAGACCCTTCCTCAGCAGTGGCCCAGGGAGGGACACAGAAAGTGGTTTCAAGAGCATGGAAGAGGTGTGCACCACCGGTGCCCGCAGCAAGCCCTGCGCAGGCACCCCAAGGACTCTGCATCAGACAACACTGCAGCTGTAGCCTGGAATCCGGGGCTGGCTGCTGTGGGACTTCTCCCATGCTGCCACTTCCCTGGGTGATTGCCATGGAGCAAGGTACCTGAGAGGGCTATGCTTGATGGGAACAGACCCGTGTTCTTGCAGCAACTTAAGGCGGGGGAGCTGATAGGTAATTGGGACATGTAGAGACAGCCCTGTATTGCTTGCAGATTGAGCCAAGGCTAAAGGACATACTGAAGTTAGAGGTGTGGTTAAAGAAAGTGTGTTTTGCAGTCAAGCATGAACATACCTGTTTAGCACCATGGAGCAGCAAGCCTTTCTTTTCTGGTAACCCTCTTGGACTGGGAAGGACAAGATTGCCCTTTCCTTGTGTACTTGTTAGATATCGATTAGTATGAAGGAAAATCACATGAAGCAGAAAAAAAAAAATATTTCCAGTGCAGGCTCTGGATGGCCTGCCCTTGCAGGGAGCATCGTACAAGGTACAGAGTTTCTCCAAGCGGCAGCAAGCTCCCTGTTCCCTGCTGCAGTGACAAGGCTCATCTTTCAGGCTCACTGGGAAGTATCCATACAGCGTGCTGGCATGGACACAGCTGAGATAATGAACATCCCTACCCCTAGCTCCCAGGTGCTGTGCAGGACGGAACTGGTCAGCAGAAGAGCAGCAGGACCCTCTGCCCACGTGCTCCATGGCTGCCCTCTGCTTCTGCATCCTGCTGTCCTAGGTGTGCTCCTCTGGGACTGTGCACTGTCCTTCACACCATCTGCAGGTAGACAAGTCTTAGCATGGCTCAGAAGTTCCTGTTCTCCCCCTGAGCTCTCAAGCCTGTGTTTGTCTAACGTCTTGAGAAGAGGATTTTGACTGTGGGACACTATTGCTTCATTTGAATGAAAAGTAAATCTTTCCTGGTCCCTGGATCTCTAATTACACCCAGCTGCTTCTCCAACCTCTTCTCTGGACCATGGCCCACCCTGGGAAGACCTGGCTTGTGTTAATGGGAGCTGAAGGGAAAAACATGCAGACCACCAAGAGAACAGGCAAAGGAGAGGGTGGTGGGGCAGGGTAGGGCAGAAACAAATACGAAATCAAATCCAGGATCCAGGGATTCCCTGCTGAGCATTGTGTTGGAGGTGGCTTCAGTTTGACCCTGGTCTTCCCTTGAGAACAATGTCCTCTGGCTGCTCTTTGAGCTGCCCTGGAGCCAGGAGTATGGGCCTGCTTGAAGGAGTGCTGCAGCAGAAAGCTGAGCTCAAAACCCTGTGTGAGACTCCCTGGAGACCGTTCAAGCTTCACCCACCGAGCGTGAGAGTCCCGCAGCCGGCTGCGCTCTCAGGCTGCCTTGCAGCAGCCTGGATCTCACACGCCCGCAGTTCTGCAGCCCTCCTCCTGCTCCGCAGCCCGCCTAGCCTCGTTGGTGACCAGAGTCCGTGCCAGGCCATGGGATAAGTGAAGCTTCTGGGGCTGGGCATGCTTAACAGAGACCCAAAGACACAGCACACCCAAAAGGAGGAGCCACCAGATGCTGGGGTTCTGCTTTTGCAAATGGTGTCACATACAGGCACATTCGCCCTGTCACCCAGTGCAATGCACCCTTGAGAGGTCCAAACAGAGCAAGGGACCAGTTTAGGAGCATTCCCCAAAATACAGATCATGCCAGGGCTCACTGAGAGCCCCAGTGATGTTTTGCTCTAAGCATGCGGCAGAGCGGGGCAAAGGGGCCAATGCCGACATGGACTGTGCATCTTTTATTAGCTTTCATCCCGAGAATGAAGGAAGGAATATTGTGAATCTCTGCATTCATGCCCTCAGCAGCCTGTGCTGGGGGAAAGCAGAGAGCTTGTGCTGTTCCAGCTCATGAATATTGGAGCAGAGCCCACAGGAGCCAGCTGCACAACAGCAGAAACCTCCGGAGGGATCAACCTGGTCCTGGCTGTCCCAGCCCAGCCCCAGCCATCCTGTCCCATCCTGCAGATGCTGGGCGCTCAGGTGACGTGAGGGCACGTCACCCAGCCGTGGTATTTAGAAAAAGAAGGGCAAGGTTGTCCTTTGCTGCCCAGTGAGTTGTTAATAGAGCTGACTCGCAGATGCTTGCGGATGCACAAACCCTACTCTGGCAGAGGAAGTATTTGACCCTGCAGCCCTCTTGGCTCCCATGGAGGAAATGAGCATTGTGGCAGGGCTGAAGGAGCCTGAGGACAAGGCAGTGCCCCACCATGGCTGCTCCAGAGCAGTGTCCGGGGACAAAAAACACCTGCTGGTCTTTCCTACACGTGTGTGACTGCTGTGAACATCCTCCATGGTGCTGAGGAGGGTTCTGTCTTATCCCAGCTAAGCCACAAAGCCACAGCCAGCTTTGCCTGTCATACCACGCTTGGGAGCTTCAAAGAGGATTGAAGAAAAGTGGTGCCAATTGCAACATCTCCCTTGAAGAGCATCTGTCCTGAAAAGATTTAGGGAAACAGCTGTGGAGAAGCCTACAGTGCATCTGTTTCCAGCTGGCATCAGCAGGCTCCATCGCCCAGAGGCACATTATCACAGAGCTGAAAGAAAACAACTTGGGAACAAATCTTCGAAGGTGACAGATAGGAGGGAGGGAACCATCCAAAACTGCTGCCTGAACCTTTCCCCAAATGTAGAAGAGGGCTGATTCAGAAATAAACCCAAATGAGCCTGGCCTGCCCTCATCCCTGCCACCTTCTGGTCCTCTTAACACACCAGCAATGTTAATTTGGGCTCACAGTAATGCCTACACCTTCTGTGTCCCCATTGAATCTGGCCGAGCAGCACATGATGCAAGGAATGACTTAGTTTAGAGCTGCCCGCAGGCTGGTTGGCAGGTCTGTTTGTACTGGCCCATCCGTGTTTATATAAATATGTGTCACTCAGCTACTGCTAGCCTTGATGGTTAATAAAACAAGTGGATCTGATAATGCGTGAAAATCCCAGTGGGTAAACAAACAGAAAGCGGAAACGCTGGAGACTTCTACAATTACCCTGCTCCACATGGAGCACCAAAAATGCCTGAGCAAATGCAAAGGGCTTTGGGGCTCCTTCGTGCAGTGGGGGTCAGGAGCTCTTGGCTCTGGGTTGAGAGTGGGGCCAGCCTCATGGTCTGTGCCCAGCGCAGCAGGGCCATGGGCATGGCAGAGGCCACTGACTGTTACTGGTTTGGTGATCAGATTTACTATTAGTTTTCCTTGTGCATGCATAGGATGGGAAAAACTCAAAATTCAAGTGACTTGTTTTTATTGAAGTGTTGTGAGACTCTGATCCTTTGGAAAAGCTTGCTGTGATTCATGGACACAAGCTGCTGGAGCTGTGCTTCCAGTCCTGCATCAGGCAGTGATGGCATTTTTAGTGAATGCAGAAGTTTGAGGTGGGTCAGAGGGACTGCGTGGCTGTCCCCAAGGGCATGTCACTGGCTCCAGAGCCCTTGTGCTTGGTGAAACGGGGAGAGTGCAGCACACTGTCTCCGAACTCATCCGCAGTGAGCTGGGCAGCGGGATCTGGAAGAGAGCAAAGTCTGCAGGAAGACAAACCAGCTGCTGAAGACAAACACAAAGGGGCAGGACTTTCCCCCATGCTCAGACAGAAATCCTGTCCTCGTTGCGTCTGAGCCATTGTGCCCTCCGATGGCACCTTATCTCGCTTCCTCCTTGCTGTCCCTTGCTGTCTGGATCCAGCTATTGGTGACGGTCAAGGTCTGGCTGCACTTAAAAGCATCTGGTCGCAGAGCTGCCCTGGCAGAGGAGCTGCGTGTGCCAACACGCCTATTCCCAACTTGCATAATAGATGAACACAGTTTTCCCTAATAGAGCAAATGGTGCTGACAAAAGGCCATTTTTACCCCCACAGCTGTCTCTTGCGATGTCTTCTTTTCTCTCATTTCTTTTTTTTTGCACATTCTTAAGTGACTTTCAGCTACACTGGCAAACTTTCAAGTGGGGGCTAGGCCTTCCTCTGAAAGAGGCTCTGATTTCACAGAAGGAAACTTCCAGCATGGGATAAAAGCTTGTTTTGTTTGTAGTAAACAAGCGCAGTTATAGCAAGCTATAGCGGCGTATGCATGTGTGTACACGTGCCTTTGCAAGCCTCCCACTCTGGAGATCCTCGGCTATATATAAATACCCACGTGCACGCTCTGTCTGGGGGTTTCTTGCAGTTCCTGGACTTTTCCGTTTGTTTTTGGGCTGCTGGCAGACAGGCTCTGTGGCCATGCCCTCGGAGGGGTGTCTGTAGCTCAGTGTCTCTGCAGAGGTGGGAAGCGACAGCAGCCCTGGGCCAGCCAGGGGCTCGGCGGGTCAGAGGGGCTGCAGGGTGCTGTGCAGAGCAAGGAACCCCCTTCCACAGCAGTGGAGAAGGAAACAGCTGGCAGCTGGACAGAAGGTGGTCAGCCGAGCCTCCCCTTGTTTTCTCCTCGCTGTCTTTTATCCCTGACTCCCTCCTGCTTTTCTCTTTCTTGTTTTTTTTCCAGTCTGCTTTCCTTCCCTCATTCTCCTTCCCACTCCATTCATCACACCACGAGCCTCAGCCAGCAGCTGCACTGAGCCAAGGAAACTCAACACATCTGTGTGTTTTCTTAATAATGAGAGGGAATAGAGAATAAATGGAGCCTTTCCCTCAGGGCCCTATGTGGCTCCTTGTCCTGGCATCAATACCAGTAGGACAAAGTCATGGGAGGGGGAGACCTGCTTGTGAGTGGGCTGATATCTTACAGCTTAGCATGGCCAGAGAGGTGGCCCAGGGAAGAGAACGAGCCTGTGCTTGCCCAGGGATTAGTAAAGCTTCTTGCCATCTCCTCGAGCCTGTCCGTCCCCTTGGAGGGCCATTCCTCCATGCCGCAGCCCGAGAGCAGTGGCTAGCTCGGCCATGTGCAGACATGCACAGAGCCACACAGGGCAGTTAAATCCCCATCGTGTTCACCCTGCTTGGCCCAAAGCTAACTCTCCTCTTTGCCCATGTCTAGAGGCCAGCACCCCTTGGAGTGGTCGTGGCCCGGGGGCAAGGTGGACCTTGCTGGGAAGGAGAAGGAGACCGAGTCCGTGGCCTCAGCAGCCCCCAGCAGTGGCCGGGCAATCCGAGAAGAAGACTGCGAGGGGACTGGCACGAAGCCCTACTGCAAAGTCCTGGTGCTGACGGAGACCCAGGCAAACGACACGGGTTACTACCGCTGCTATTACAAGTACATTGATGCCAAAATCGAGGGCACCACGGCAGTCAGCGCCTATGTGTTTGTGAGAGGTAAGAGCCATCCAGCAACGTGCACCTTCAGGCTAGGGCAGCTCAGGGGCAGCCTATGCACCAACATAAAACCAGAATATAAAGCTCGACGTGCCCCGCCACCCTCCCAGGACAGAGCATGGCTGCTGCAGGCTCAGGGAGGGGACCCCAGTCTGGCTCCCTGCACTTCGAAGGAATCAATATTTGTTCGCTTCTGCGGGGTGGCAGCAGCGCCTGGGATTCAATTACGTCCCAGCCTGGGGGCATTGCTCCAGCCGGGCTGGAATGCAGGAATTTAAGGAGTGAGAGCCGGGCCTCAGAGGTGCTCCATTGCTAAAAAAACCACAGGAGTTAGCTTCTGGGCAGCTGCGGGCTCTCCGGTGCTAGCGGCTAGGGATGATAATGTTCCATAAAGCTGAGACTGAGAGAGGGAGAGGAGGAGTGGTACAAAAATGCCCTGTGCAGCCTCCTCCTGTCCCCAGGCTGGATGGCCCCAGAGCCGCTGCACCATGGCAGACCCAGATGCTCCTCTCCACATTGTCTGCTCAGGGGCTGCCCGCACAGGCAGGGTTTTCAGATGTGCTTTGGAGGAGGAGGGCTGTCCACCAGGCTTGGAGCTAGAACCTCAGCTCAGCAAGTGGCTGCGGGGCCAATACTCAGCTTCTCCATGCCCCAGGGGCTCCTCCTCTGCCGTCTCCCCCACTGCTCACAACATGCTCCAGCAAGATAAATGAGCACTGTCCCCTGGAAACAGTTGGCTGAGCTATTTCTCTTTCCACCCCCATTTATTAGTTGGTGCAGTTGTCACGAGCCAAGCGGGTCATGACATACAAGATGCATTTTTCAGAAGTCCCAGGGCAAAGCCAAATTTGCCTCTGCAGCTATGCAGAGAAAAATGCAGGGACAAATCAGAAAAGCTGGGCAGCT
>VZTL01084525.1:0-14830 GCA_013400535.1 Scopus umbretta
TAGGAAGGTTTGTCTCTCTTCTGTTTTTGTACAGAGTGAATGAACCCTAGATGCTCATGTGTGTTCATATATGTAACATGTTCCCTACATGACATACTTCGTTAAATTCAGCATAGTCCCCAGCAATTGCTAACATGCTGGTGGCTAAAATTTGCCTTTATGTAGGAGAAAAAAAAAAAATAAATTGCAGGATATGGACTCTAGTGTGAGTGGACTTTGAGGTTTTGACATCTATACAACTTAGTACATTCCTTTATATCCTTCCTGGAACCTGTGAAAAATGAACCTAGTGATTACATCAGAGGGAGCTTCTCCTCCTCTCACCATTGATTTATTCACTCCTTCTTTACTTTCCTCTCAGTAATTTGCATTCCTCAATGCTATTACTTGATAAACAACACATCAGCAAACTCAGATGAGTTGTACTGAGCTGTGGGTGGAAACACAACAAAAGCTAACAACTGACATCAGACATACAGATGATCAATGTTTCTCATTCCTTGTTATCAACCTTTTCCCACCTCTCTGTTGCCCTCCTAAAGCTGTATCTGTCACGTGTTTATTTATTTCAATGCAGTGAGACTCACAGAGGTGGATGGAGACACACTGCATGGCTCTTTAAAAAAAGAGTTTTCTGGGGACTTTTAGAAAATAGAGAGTTTATGGTCACCATTTTGGGTCTCATTTGTGACTGCTGCTGGGAGACCACATACTGTCTACTTAACTTCTCTGTGCCAAAGTTTGTCATCTGGAAAATAGAGGTAATAATCTTTTCAGCCATGCAAATATACCATGACTCTCGATTAATTGTAAAGCACATTAAGACACTCCAAGAGGAACAATAATGAAGTGAGAGATTTTCTCTGTGTGAATACCAAAGCTTTTGAACAAGGCAATATATGTTCCCTGTCATTTTCATGAATATAATTAAACATATGGTTAGTCAGAGATGGACAAAGCCAATCCTAGAGAGAGAAAACTCAAAGTCAGGTGAGCAATAATCAACCCCTGGGGATCAGGGAGGATGAACATCTGGTCAGGTCTTACTAATTGGGAAGACTCCCCTGCTCCTGCAGCTTGGGACAGCTTAAGCGAAGCCACAGAGACAAAAATAATCCCTTTTTGAGGACACTGATCAAACAAGAGATGCTGCTGGAAATGTGGGAAGATGATCGCATTGAAGCTGTTAATGAGCATCAGTGCTAGGGGCAAGTTACAGATTTCTCATTCAACTGCCAACACTGAGGCAACCCTTTGACAGCATTTGGGCTGGAAACCAAAAGAAGGTCACCTGTGACAGAGGCCAGTGCTCAAGGAAGGGTTTTGCATCTGGAACTTACCAGGGGGACAGCTGGGTTGGGAAAAGCCTCCTCCAGCATGGCACAGCAGCTCTGTTGCTTGGGTTGGTACAAACTGTATCTCCATGTTTCACATGAATATGACATCGATCGTCCCAGGTCCTTCTCCTGTCTCTGCCAACGATTTACTGTGTACTTTGAGTAAATTGCTGAACAAACCCTTTCTTGCAAAGTGAGGTGGCCTAGATCTGAGAGGGGACCATGGGACTGAATCAACCATTGCAACACTGAGATTATTTCTAAAGGAAGGAACAAGGACAAAGGCACACACTGATGTTAACGTTTTTCATCTAGTTCATCTGTCTTTCATACAATGACAGAGTTAAGTATTTGAAGAAATAGGAAAGAACTAAAAGGCCTGAGCAATGGTTAAACAAGATTGACTAAAATTCAGAGGCAAGCTCTCCAAGGAAAAGAAAGAGAAAAGAGGAAGATCCATAAGTATCTATGTTGGAGAAGGTCTGCAATGGAGTACATTTGAAGGGGTGCTGGTATCTAATGTAGGCACTTAGCATACAGAAAGTCACACTGGACTCTTTGTATAGTGAATGGAGAGATGGTCAATACAGCAACTGAAGTTCAGGGCACAATTCATCTTGTCCTAAGGTAGACACTTACATTTAACCAGGGCAAACTTGCACTAGGAAGGACACTACCACCATCAAGTTTTGCACAGGAACTACTGAAGCGCTACAGGTGGCCCCTAAGACTTTGCTGGAGAAAACAGGGCTCTGGCACACTGCCATTTAGAAGAAATTCATGATTAACAGGCTTAACAGGTGGCCAAACTGTTTGGTAATACGGAGGGCACATTTTCAGTCTTCTGGCAGGTATACATATCTTCCTTCAAAAACACTCAGTGGCCCAAGAAATAAAGTAGGGCTATATTCTACATATTTGCTTGTTTTTCTTTTAAATGCTCACAATAGTACTGCAGCCTTGCAGGCTTTCTTCTTCAAGAGACAGATTCCCTCAGATCATGGCAGTTTGCTTCGTGGACTGTGAGACCTTCCCAATGCAGGAAACCACCTTCAGAGTGGAACACACTGGGGCTAACAAAGTTAGACACCTACCTCTAGGAGTCTAGATCCCCTTATAGTTAATGGAGATAAATGGGAACTTCCACTGAATAAAATGTCTCATCTTAATGTCAAAGGAGGTGTCAAAAGCAGCTCACATAAATCACATACTGAAAGTGCTTTTTCTCTGTATCGACTCTGAAAGCACATTGTAATGTCTAACTCAGACGTGCCTGTCAAATGTTTGGTAAGAGGAATCCCACCCATGGAGACAGGCTGTTCTGTGGGTTTTGAGGAAAGACCTGCACTGGGGATTGGGATGGGGTTGTTTGATTCTAGTCTGATAGTCCTTGAATGGACTCATCTGACTGCAAGGCTTGGAGGAAAATGGCCACTGTTGGAAACAGAAAATGAAATATAATGGATCTATTTATTGATCTGCTGTGACAGGGAGAAAATTGAGCAAATTGGTGAGCAAATTTTGCTGGGAGGATTTGGGACAGTGGTCTAGGGCAAAAGGCAATAGCTTTCAGTGTTTAAATTAGCATGTGAGTTTGGCAGTTTGTCTTCTCAGTTGAGCAGGCCACATATGAACACCAATTCTCTGCCCTTTGCAGGCTTTATAAGCGAGTTGGACCTTGTGTCTTAGAATAGATGGGAACACTAGTTACTGCTGTGTCCTAAACTTACATGGGTGCTAGGTTGTTCCTTGGGCACTGAAGATGCTCTACAAGTCATCAATGTCGTGCTACAGGAATGGTCACCTTGAAACTCTTTTAACTGGTCAGATGAGCTTAGATTTGGTTTCATTTTGCATTGTGGACATTGTTGACTCTCTAGAGACCATCCCAAAATGCTTAGGAGTATTCAGGGCATAAGAGGACCTTGTGGATGGAAATTAGCTATTTCCAGACATTCACTTATGTCCTGTCCAAGACATAAGCGTTACATCCAGGTGGCTTTGGCTTGGACCCACTGAGGAACAGCCTACAGCTGGTGTAGAGCAAAACAGACATCTTCTCAGAGGTTGTAACTGGGGCCAGAATAATTTTTAGGAGATGGTGAGGTCACAGAGTTTCATGTCCCCAGCAAGGGCTGTGGCGGTGAAGAGCGAGAGCGGCTGGAAAACTTTTCATTAATTCATGACTCTCTGCTCCACAGTCTCTTCTGCTGGCTCTAACCCTTCCTCCTTGGGTCAGTTTCTTCCTTCTGCAACCTAAAGAGGAAACCTGAGTAGGTGCCTGAGCTGAGGCATGGGAGGCCTGGGATTAATGTGCACACAAGCAGGTTGGAGACGGACTGATTAACTGAGAGCCAGTAAGATGAAGGACAAGGCTAGCCATGAGGCTGGGACATGGGCGATGTTTTTGCTAGCTGCTGTGGGAGCTGGGAAGGTGAGGGAGAGCTCCTCATAAAAGAGAAAGAAAAAGGTCCAATCACATGCTACAATGGTCCCAGTTGCAGAGGGAGGGGGAAGCACATAGCCCTGGGGGTCTTGATTACATTTCTGCCTGGCAGCAAGATTTTGTACTTTGTGCAGGGCCTGCTGTGCCTCCCTGTAACAAAGCTCAGCTGGGTTGAAGTGATGGGGTTCATCACCATGTCCCGATCCTTCAAGTTCTTTGCATGGCATCTTCCTAGCTGATCCTAGCTGATCTATAGCCTGTGTTCCCCTACCACAGCACAGTCCTAGAAGCCTTCTTTTTATACCTCAAACTAGTCACCGATGCTATTCCCCCTGCCACTCAAACTTATCCTACTCTGCAAATAGCCTTGAACAACCTTGTAGTAGCCTTGAGCAAGTAGTATCCTGTGGGATTGCTGTGGGGAGTGGTGTTCATGCAGTAAAAATGGGCTCCTAGTGGCAGTACCCCCTGCAGGGTTTCTTTCTGGCTGTTAAAAGCAAGGTCCTTGCACAACAGCTTGTCCCAGGGACTGCCAGCAGCCCTGGGAACGTCTAGGAATGCACAGAGAGCAGAAAGCTGTGTTCAGCTCCCTGTCCTACTGGTGAGGATCTGCAGTCACCCTGCCAACGTATTGGCTAGGAGAGGGGTTGTAAAGACCATTGGACAGGCTTTGTGGTTTTGGTTTTTGGATTTCTTTTTTATATCCCAGGGGCTTCCAGATACAGTTTTCTTTGTTTGAAGAGTCAAAAGCAAATTGTGACTCTGATTTCTGTATACCCATTGTCCTGACTGCTGCTGTGCCAGCTGTCTGGGTCAGATGTCCCCTGTCCCATTATGAGGTTAGGACCCATCAAACCATAACCATGAGCTGCATGTCCTGTGTGCATCTGGGACTATGTGTCATCAGGGCAGTCCATCACAATGTAGCTGTTCGGGACAGGGAATGGAAAACCCAGAATGAACCCCAAACTTCTATGTAGCCAGGACATTGGGACTAGTGAGATTTGTCTCACCAGAAGTCCTTTGATGGTTAGGTTCATGGTCACTCTGCACACAGAGGTGCTTCTGCATGACATTTCAGGTGTTTTTAGCCATTCTCTATCGAAGTACTTCATGCCCTGTTTAACCTGGGAGGCAAGGGGAGGTCATCATTCAGCCTTAGTCAGGGAGATGATGGAGTTTCTCTGTTTTCCTGCTTATTCGGCAGTTTGAGCGAGAGTTTTTCCTGCCTTCCTTCTAGGCTCGTGTAGGAGGGATGGAGTTCTCCCCAGGGATGGTCTACATCTCTCCAGACAGCCCTCTCAGCTTGCCAGCTATAGTCAGCATTGCAGTGGCTGGTGGCCTGCTCATCATCTTCATCGTGGCTGTGTTAATTGCCTACAAGCGCAAATCCAGAGAAAGCGACCTCACCCTCAAGCGTCTGCAGATGCAGATGGACAACCTGGAGTCCAGGGTGGCACTGGAGTGCAAAGAAGGTAGGATGAGGAAGGAAAACTGATACTGTGTCAGTGTTGGTAGAAGAGAGAGATCCAGCCACAAAGCCTTGAGCCAAAATATCACCAAGGAACAGGAATGTTGAACACTGTAGGTCCGGCTCAAGCCTGGATCTAATCTGACTTTGTCTATTTTCCCTAAATCCAGCCTTCCTCCACTCTGCTCAAATTGTATTTGCTAACAGGGAGAGCTTTGGCATGTGTCCCTGGGGAAAGGCTGTGTTGTAGGAAATGTGAGACTGCTCTCATCCATCTTCTTCCTCTCCACAAGTTACATCTCCACTTCTACCTTAGTCTCATGCACGTGGGTCTGAGGGCTTTTCCATCATAGTGAGGGAGATCAGGACTGTCATTGCTACACGAGTTTTTCTTTTTTTGTGTCAGCCTTTGCAGAGCTACAGACGGATATTCATGAGCTGACAAGCGATCTGGATGGAGCCGGGATCCCCTTCCTTGATTACCGAACCTATACCATGAGGGTGCTTTTCCCTGGCATTGAAGATCATCCAGTCCTGAGGGATCTGGAGGTAAGAAATCACTACATCCTGCTTCTGGCTCCTCTCACGCCTCCCTGTTCTGCACTGAATGCAAAAGATGTTGTGTCAGTTGTCAGACGTGATGGCTTACAATGCTGTGTCCTACCAGGGATGAAACATTACCTCATTAAAAATCCAGGTTGAAAGGGGAAGCTGATTGCTTCTATCTTAGATGTTAAATTCTGTTTGATCGCTCATCTATTTGGAAGAGACTCATATATCTATGTGCATTAGGTCTACTGTATTAAGCTCCTCCTTTGTCTTCATCCTGCTGGGGTTTGTTTTTTTAGACCAGATTTATTAGTTACAGATGTGCAGCGGCCAGGAAAAAGAAGCCGTATGGCAGAGCAGCATAGCTGCCGGTGTCACTCCAGCTTTGCATAACACTGACACTACCAAGAAGCCTTTTTTTTCCCAGTAAGACCTACAGAAATGAATAATCTGCAGTCACTGAAGGATGTTCACTTTGCATCAGTCTGCCCATACCCTCCCCACATCTGCCTCCTCTACCCCAGCTCTCTAGACCACAGCAGTGGGAGGACAGTGAGACTTTGCCCAGCACTGCTGGGGTCTGCCCACAGCCTGCGTTACCTCACTGGTGACAATGAATTTCGTGGGACCCCAGGTGAGGTCTGCCCAGGCTGCAAAACTCTTCAGGCTTTGGCAGATGGACAGGCTCTGCTCTAGGGATACCTGGACCAGAGAAGCAGGGGATACACCATAGCCAAGGCCAAGGAGGTCGTTGGCTGAGCTCTCTGCAAAGTCTTTGGCAGGCTCTCAGGTTCAGAGAGACTCTGGCATGGGCTGGTGAGATTGCTGGGGGACAAGATGGGGGTTAGTTGGCAGAGAGGAAGAACAGGAGTTGGCGCAGGTAATACCATGCTTGGCTGGCTGTGTAATCAGAGGTGTCGGCTCGTCTCTGTTCTTTCCCTTCAGGAGAGCCAAAATTTATCAAACTATATGGAGAGAACCATTAAAAAAATGATATGTCAGCAACGAGGACTTGTGGGATTGAGTAGGAGGCTGAGTTACACATTGACTGCTGTAGATATTTGCCTTTGGGGTGCAGGTAGAGTGGCCTTGAACTGCTTTCCCTCAGGAAGAGTAGCTCAGCACCTTCAACAGATGAGCACAAGAGATGAGGGATGAAAACCCTCTCTCACACATATGTATACACACACAAGCAAACACTTTCATCATACCCACAGTCAATTACAATCCCTATATTCATTAACCTCAGCCAGCTGACCACAGAATAGCATCTGACCCCTATAGAGAGTTTAGCATGGATGCTCCCGTATGCAGATACATAGAGAGACACACAAAGCTAATGTTTCAATCTGCCACCTTTGATCTCTTCTTCCTTTCATTTCATTAATCTTTTTTTTTTTTTTCCTTTAATCCTCTGTAAAGCTCCAACAGCTCTTTCAGTGTCAACATCTTTGGCTACCAGCATATCAGGGAAGGCAGTTCCCATTCTGCTTCCCTCTCTGTAACACCTAGGAGTTGCTATTTATTGCAAAAGGCCCCAGCATAGGTCCCACAGTGAGCAAATCTTACTTATTTCCAGTCCATTTGCTAATTAACTGTTTCCAGATGCAGTACAAAATACTTCTCTTGTTATTTTTTTAATTCTCCATAATAACCTGGGGATAGACAATATTAAATGTGCAAGCAAGTGAGTTAAAAATAATTATTGGCAGGATGGGTGGTAGTGGTTGGTTGGGTGTCTCAAGCTATTGACTAAGTAATATATTTGCTGTATGCAAAAAGAGTTAAGAGCTCTAATTTCCAGAATGAAAAAGTAATGACTCTTTAAGGGGCCTTGCATTACTTGGTTGTTTAAGCATGCCAACTTGTTTTGGATTAAAGTGCCAAATCTGGTTAGTTATTAATACATACATGCCTCAGTGACATGTGTTGCTCTGTGTTGAGACCCTCCAGCTTCCAGTGGAGCTTTTTCAGGGGCTGGAACAGCTTTGGCAACATGGAGGAATGAGTTTGGGGTTCTGTATTTAGGCTCCATTTTCATCCAGAGCTGGAAGGACCAGAAAGGGTAAAGCCCCCCGTAGACTGTGGAGTCCAGGGTCCAGTGTTGAGGTCCTAAATTGGTTGAGGTCCTAAATTAGTTCACCAGTCTCTCACAGCTGAGAAATATATTAGAGACTTATCAACCTCTCTGTGTCTAAACCATCCCACCTCCCAAGCCCCGTGGTCCTACTGCAGTGGGACCTCTAAGACAGGTCCTAACTCAACATATCCTTTCACACCTTCAGCTACCTAGTTCTTCAAACCAAGGCCCAGCTGCATGCTCACCATCTCAGCCACTGCCTCACTGCATCTGTTCATCTCAAAACCTGAGCCTGGGGCTCTCTTCCCCATTCACTTTCTTGCTGCCTCCCAGTTTCTTAAAGCTGAACTCCAAATCTCTGTAAGCAGGTTTCTTTCAGGGATGGAAAAGAGGTGTTTGATGGAGATAGAGTGAGACAATAAAAATACAATATGATATGGTACCATTTCCAGGCATTAGCAATCTCTTTTTGATGTACTGTTCACGGAGGGAAACACAGGGTTGGAAAGTAACCATCTGGATGTGGCAAGGAGGTCTCTCAGGCTTCCTAATCATCAGATGGTGTACAGACTCTCTTCCTTTTTACAGGACTATCTTGTGATGCAGAAAGAAGGTCTCACCTGCCTGCTAGATGCAAGATATATTTTTTTTTCTGCTGTTTGAAGCAGCTTTTCCCTTTTCCCTGTCTCAGAACTGACTTCTGCTTGTTGTCAAAATGTAGTTGGAGGAGCTGGAGGGATGAGGGTAGAGAGGTAGCAAAGGGGATGTGACCCTTTTGGGAAAGGTCTCACAGCGGGCAGTGACTGAAAGTCATAAACTCCTTTTCTTCTTGTGCAGGTCCCCGGCTACAGGCAGGAACGGGTGGAGAAAGGCCTGAAGCTCTTTGCCCAGCTCATTAACAACAAGGTTTTCCTGCTGTCCTTCATCCGCACGCTGGAGTCCCAGCGCAGCTTCTCCATGCGGGACCGTGGTAATGTGGCCTCTCTGATCATGACGGTGCTACAGAGCAAGCTGGAGTATGCCACTGATGTCCTCAAACAGCTTTTGGCTGACCTCATAGACAAAAATCTGGAGAGCAAGAACCACCCCAAGCTGCTGCTCCGGAGGTAAGAGTGCCTGGGGCTGGAGTGAGCTGGGCTGGGCAGCCTGTGCCCCACTGTCTGACATAAGCATGCTAGTCATCTTTGGAGGAAAGGGGCGAATTTGCTTGAATTTTGTTTGTGTAGCAGTGTGTGAAATCAGGATGGTATACAGCCACAGTTCATGTGACCCTGTAGGGCTGGAATGAAGCTGTTTGCAAAGAGGGGTGAATAAGGAAAGTAGGGCTGAATGAAGACTGATCGCTCTCCCGCTCTGGTTTCCTGCTCATTTAAGACTTCCCGACAGAGCATACCTTTCCGCAAGTGTTGTCAGTAGATCTTGCTCCATCTCTTCCCTAGCCAAAAAGTAGTCAATGATTAAAAGTTACAGAACTGAACTACTTCTGGATTTTAATGTGGATCTTCCAGAAAGCTTCATAAGGGCAGCAAGAGCCCATGCCTCCTAAGCCTTATATTGGACTCATTGTGTGCTTAAGAAGTTAATTTATGGTTATGTTTCCTTTTAACCTGAAAACTCCAATTGCATTGTGTAGCACCTATGACTATATCACATAGAACAGGCTGTATTATATCCCTGGTGAGTAAGTCAGCTGCTGCCTTCACCTGCCTGGGACGTGGACTGCCCTGCCCTGTTTCTTGTTCATGAGTTAACTACAGACACATGGAGAGTCTTCTTCACTGCATTGTGGGATCTTCTGTCTCTGCCTGAGCATTGGCACTGGGAGCTTGTTGAAGCCAGTAGCAGAGCCAAGCAGGACAACAGAACTGGTTTCATATCAGGCACAAGTCTGGGTTGGTGCTTCTTGGCCAGGTCTAAGGTTTAACCACCGGGGTTGTATGGGAACCCTCAAATTAGAAAACTACTGCTTCATAATTAATGTGCTTTCCCTTCCTAGGGAAATGCTGCCTCTTCTCCCTTTAGGATCATATTCACCCCCTTTTCACAGCCTGAACCAAAACTTCTGATTCCAGCCAGGACCCTGAGTAAAATCAGGGGAAATCTGCTGCAGATGGATGGCCTTTGCCACTGCTCAGAGCCAACTTTGAGGAGCCCTCAGCTGATCGCGATGGACAGCTTGGGCAGGGAAGAGATCTGTGTTGCCTTCTGGGAGGGTCTTCATCTGGCATACAACCCACTATGGAGAACCAGCAAAAAAATGAGGAGAAGGCACTTCCTGGCATTCAGGGTAGCAAAGCCAGGGGCTTGGTGTCAGCTGACTCCCTGATGTGATTCAAGCCCTACAGCCTGGCTGGTGAACTCCCTCCAGTTGTCCCTAGGCTTCCTGTCTGTGCTTCTCCTCTGATGCTAGATGGCACTGCCTCCTTGCAACTGTCTCCTCCCTTCATTTTCTCATTTTTCTTCCCCTTTCTCCATCCCCTTATCTTCCCTGGTTGTTCATTCCTGTCTTGTCCTGAGCATCCCATCTTCCCTCTTTCTCCTTCTTCCAGCTCTTTTCTAACTCTAGTCCTCTTTGTTGGAAATGACATGTGGCCTTTGGAAGGAGAGCCAGTGAACAAAGAAGGCACCTCCACTGTTCCAAGCTCTGAAAACACAAGGAGAAGTCGGAGATGTGGTTTGTGCTCTGAGATGGAGGTCCTGCAATGAGCAGCACCAGAACAGAGTCTGCCAATGAACATGTGAATAGCTCAGTGCCTTGGGATTCAGATGTTGGTGTGAGGTCCCCAGTCAATTACTTGGAGCAGCTGGATTCAACTTGATGCTTCCCCTCCCTCCCTGTGACTCTGTGGATGGAAGGGAATCTTCCAACACCTTTCTGCAGTGTTGATTGGTATTTGACAGGAGAAAGGAGCTGGCTGGAACAATTTTCCCACCTTCCCTACAGTGTTCATCCCACATGACATCTACAGCCTCAAAGAAATCAAAGTCATCAGGGCAGAGAGCAACAACACAATGGGATTTCAGTCCTTTTTCTCGTGGTAATGCTAAGTTTGCACCATGTGATGGCTCCCAGGTGTCACACCAGAAAGCGCTGGAAAGAGCACTCTTCTGGGTGACATTCCCTGTGAGGAGCTCAGACCATGATAAGCATGGGGATTGCTGGAATTTAATATCATGCCATGACCAATGGAGGACAGCAGCTAGGTGATGTTGACCAAGGGGAATAAAGGGCAAACAGGCTGGTTTGGACAGAGGTGGTCTCTAGGCAGAGACACAGCAACGATCACTGTAGACAAAGAAAATACAGCATTAATCCGGTAGCAAACTGGGACCTTAAAACCTCTTTCGCTGGTTGCAGGCAAGAGAAGAGGAGTGGTAACAAACACCCCCTATTCTTACTCCTTCCCCCACCATCCCCACCACCTAAGCGAGATGTGCCCATGAGAACAGAGAAATCCCTATGGACACGAGGCTAAAGATCAACTGTGATTAGCTAGGGAAGGTACTGTGCCACTTACTCTGTGTTGGGGTAACAGAACACTTTTCAGGCAAGGTCGCTGGCTGGTTCCAAGCATACAGCTCCAGTGACGCAAACCTTTCCCCTTGCAAGTCCCATGTTCCAGAGGAAGCAAGATCAACTTTTTGCTGAAGGACTAGGGAACCTAAAAAGCAAGCTGCAGCCCTAAGTGAGAACCTCTGGGTGGCTTTGGTGGTAGCCAGGACAAGGAAGACCCACTTTAATTCATCCAGGCAGGGACACTTGCTTTCTTCTTGAGCAACACCAGTGCATGTACTGGAGCCAATACAGATTTATCCTGTGCTCCTGGTGTCCAAACAACATTTACAGGTCTGAGTCAGTCCTTCTGTAGGAAAAGTTCACCCTGAGGACTCGAGATAGATTTTTGTCTGAGGACAGAGTGTTCAAGGGCAACAGGATGAGCAATGTGAATGTGTCACATTGGCACATTGAGGAGTATAATCGCTCCCAAATACCAGGGAGATAATCAGTGACAGATAACTATTCTCTGGTGATTTAGATCTGTCTGTCTCAAGTATTTATATAGCCTACCTGTCATGTGGCCTAGCTCTGAGCTCCTCATATTTGATGGATTTATCCTTTCTGAGCACCTCTGAGAAGGTTCCCTCAAATGTTGTAATCTCCATTTCATTGATGGAGAAACTGAGAAACAGACATAGGGGGACTTCCCTAGTCACAGGAGAATCAACAAGGCGGTAAGGACTTGCCTGAAGGTTTCCTAAAACCCAAGTTAAAACAGAGAGCCTAGGACATGCTTAATCCTGATGGTGTCATACCAGACTTTCCATGGGGCTCAGAGATCTGGGCAGTAAGATGGACAAAGCCAATCTTTTGACTAGCTCTTTGATAGGACCAGCATGACTAACTAATTTCAATTTGCTTTTTCTCCTGGGATGATTTTAGGACAGAGTCTGTGGCTGAGAAAATGCTTACCAACTGGTTCACCTTCCTTCTGTACAAGTTCCTCAAGGTAAGAGGAGTAGCATGCCTGGCTGTACAGCTGCTTTAATGAATGTCTTCTTGGCAAGGTTTAGTTGGGGCAAAAAATTCCTAAGTATAATGGAAAAGACTTTTATTCTCAGGAGAAAGCTCACTGCCTAACAGGAGAGGGGCTGTTTTCTGATCCAGGGAGAACAAAGTTGGACAGTTTGTTAGAGAGACAGCCTGTTGGTCTTACTCCTGTACAGAGATGGGATCTAAGGGTCAGTGCCAAACAGGAAGGATTTCAGAGCCTATATTGAAATGCTTTCCTTCTGCTAGCAGACTGAGGTCTCTATCGCGTGGTGTCCCATATTTTCAGTGTATAGTGTCTGGACATTTCCTACCGCCCCAGTTCAGAAGTAGTACTGAGGCCCAGTGCCTCCATCATACCCAGTGCCTCCATCATACTTAACCTGCTTTACCCACACCATAACCAGATCTCTGTTTAGTTTAATTTAGGGCTCAGCCCAAGCTCTCTTTTTGGCAAAAGGCTGCCTCAAGCTTGCCCTGGGCATGGCCATGCACCCTCTGAATACAGAGGTCTGGATGCAACACACCATGCAAACCCAACTGCTGCATCCAGAGAGCAGCAGGGGCTGAGGCTGTTGCTCCTTTGTATCCCAGTGGGAGATAGCATTGGCTTTGCAGGATGCTCATCAGCAAAACACTGAAAAGACTTGAGACGCTCCCTGAGCTCTCTCATTCCTCCTGGAGGGCCTCCTTGGGGTAGGCTGTAGTAACAAAAGAGATTTTTGTCCTTTAAGACCTGCCACTGACTGCTGGGTGGTGGCAGTTTCCTCTTGGGGACCCACATTGAGCCTCAGGCATGCTAATTGCCAAGGCACCAAACTCAGAGCCAGCCTTTTTGGAAGGAGCTGGGCTCTGCACCTCTCCCCCACTCCCAATGCAGTTGCTAGCTATTTTTACATCTTGCAGCCCTGTTCAGACAGGATAACCACCCTCTGCCTGGCAATTCAAGGCTTTACAAATCAATCCCATTCCCCTGAGCCTTCCCCAGGCACAACCTGTCCAAGGATGAACACATGGGAAAGTTTTGAAGGTCTCTGGAAGGTAATTTCAGTGACTTCAGTATCAGATTCCTGCTTTCAGCTGAAGGGAAAGGATATAAGGAGGTGACTCTCTAAAGCACTGCCTTTATAATAGGCTTTTTTCCCCCCACTCAGCTACTTGTCTTCTTGCCTTAGCCTGAACAGAGGCCTGATAAGGGCAAGAGACAGGCACACAGAAGCAATATGCTGCTGGCAGATAAGCTAATTAAGTGGGAGACAGGTGTAGGAACTGAGAAAGGGGCCACTTTGCTTCAGATTATTAACTTGTTTTTGCTGGGATTTACACCAGAGGAAAATGGCCTCACTCATTGAGTTGGGACACACTGTAAGAGGAGAGGGCAAAGTGGGCAGGAGGGGAGGAAGGATGGAGAGGCAATAGAAGAAATGGAAGGGAGGCAGCAGAAGAAAGCACGAGGAGGGGTACTTGGCAGCAAATGTGCAGAGGGAGGGCAGCAAAGGAGGAGAGGCTAGGAAAAGTGTGGGAGGAGGAGTTCAGTCAGTGCGAATGATGGGAAGGAGAAATTAGGGAGAGGTGTGTTTTGCTGGCCCTGCCTGTGGGCTGCTTGTTGCTGCCCTGTGCTGGGCCCCGCACATCTAATGTCACCAATGCAACTGTACAGATCCAGGGGCACATCTCCCCTGGGTCATGCTCCTGCCTGAGCATCCGTATTCGCCTCCAGCATGAGAGTGCTCAGGGAAACTATGGACTCTGCCCAGACAACCCCGATGGGGCATCAGCAGTCCATCTCCTTTTCAGACCTGTCTCCAGGTCCTCTGGGACCCATCCCACCACCTGCTCCAGTGCAAAGCTCTGGCCTGGTGGCAATCACTTGAACAGCTTTTACAAGGTTCTTCTAGCCCCAACATTGCCAGGGAGCATTGACACCTTTCTCCCATGACAAGACACTTGAGAGGGCTGGTTGCACTCTGTGGAAGTGGAGGGTCACCTCTATTCCCAGGCTGTATGGAATAGACTGATTCCTGCTGATGCGTCTGTCTCAAGTCGTTGCGGATGGCAAGTCGTGGCAGTCATTGAGACGCTATGCAGGTTGGATTCTCATGTTTGTTCCTCCTTTTTCACCTCATGGTTGTCTCTCACCTCTGCAGGAGTGTGCCGGTGAACCTCTGTTCTCCCTTTTCTGTGCCATCAAGCAGCAGATGGAAAAAGGTCCCATCGACTCGATCACTGGGGAGGCCCGGTACTCACTGAGTGAGGACAAGCTTATCCGACAGCAGATTGATTACAAGACACTGGTGAGTGCTCTGAGCCCACCTTCCTATATGGTTGTCCAGCCTCTTCTAGCAAAAGGGGATATATCTGTAGAAAAACCCCTTTTATTGTTAGCCTAATTACAGTG
>VZTL01084526.1:0-15781 GCA_013400535.1 Scopus umbretta
TATGATTCTATGATATAATGTGTCATTTAAATAGAGAGAAACATAGGTAGAAACAATTCTGACAATTTCCTGCTCTTGTGGTTGGCTGCTACTTTATGGTCATCTTTGAAGCAAAACATCCTTTAGCAAATAATCCTTTCACAAAATATCCTTTAAAAATCAAGCTGGGTTTTCTGTTATAGGCCAAGCCCAGCACTTTGTCACCTCAATTCCTAAATTTGGAGAATCCTCTGGAATAAATTTCAAGTACATTTTCTCTATGTCACTTCATCTTCACTCTGCTTTCTCAATTTTGGTGCCTGTGATTGTAATTAAAGTGTTCTGACACTGATTGCTAGTTACGGGAAATTGTTAGCAGGGAGAAAAATTGTGAAGTGGTTTAGCTTCAACACATGGACCCAAGGAAGGTTTTGGCAGCTGCTGGTTCCGGTTTAACTTCTAGCCATCCCATTCCTCAGAGGAAATCTTTAAGGTATATATAACTCCTCTCCTGTAGCACTTCTTGTGCCTTCCATAACTAAAACAACTTTTTTAGCCCAATGTTCTCATTTGCTGCCTTTATAAAGTACTGGTTTTGTCAACTTCATTATACATGTGTAACAGAAAAACTAAAGGATATACCCCAGAGTAAAAATAAATTGAAGTTTTCCATCTTAAGCAAAATTGACTATAGGTAGTAACAGTTACATTTCTGAAGGACAATACTTAAGGCATCACTGTACAAAAATTAAAATGATGGAGAATCCACTGCTTTCTTAGTAGTTTGCTTCAGTGTAATTCACTCTCACTGCTCACATTCTGCTATATCCCTAAATTAAATTTGCCTGGTTTCAGCTTCCAGTCGTTAATTCTTATGATCTGTTTCTCTTCTGGATTGAAAAGCTCTTTACTAACATATTCATTAGTCCTTCCTCCTGAGCAAAAACACTTCTCAGTCATCATATTGATCAACCAAATAGATTGGCCTTCTCAGCTATGAGAAATAATCTTCATATCTTAATTATTTGTTCTCTTCTTTTTATGTTCTATATAAATGATTATAATTTTGTTCTTGTGCAATGTCCAATACAGAAGTAAAGTAAACCCCCCAGTTCTCATTGCCACTGCCCTGCTTGTACAGCTGCAGATGCTTTTTCTCTGCAGAGTGACACAGAGCAGCTTCTGGTTACTTGATCACTGGGATCTTCTAAATATTTTTTGATATCAGAGGGGGCTGCAAGGGTGGCTTCTGTGAGCTGCTTCCACATTGGGCAGAGCCAGTTTCAGCTGGCTCCAAGACAGAACCACCACTGGCCAAAGGTGAGCCCATCAATGACACTGGTAGAGCCTCTGTGATATTTAAGAAAGGGTAAAAAACGCTGTGCAACAGTTGTAAGAGAGGAGTGAGAAAATGTGACAGCAACAACCCTGCAGACACCTAGGTTAGTGAAGAAGGGGAGGATGTACTCCAAGCACCAGAGCAGAGATTCCCCTGCAGCCCATGGAGAAGATCATGGTGAAGCAGATTGTTCACCTGCAGCCCATGGAGGTTAGCGATGGAGCAGATATCCACCTGCAGCCTGTGAAGGACCCCACACAAGAGCAGGTGGATACACCTTGAAGGAAACTGTGGCCTATGGAGAGGAGTCCATGTAGGGGAGCCCACACAGGAGCAGGTTTTGTGGAAGGAACTGCAGCCCATGGGAAGGGCCTATATTGGAGAAGTTCATGAAGGACTGTGTCCTGTGGGAGCGACCCTAAGCTGGAGCAGGGGAACAGCGAGAGGAGGAAGAAGAAGCGGAGAAGTGTTATGGACTGACTACAACGCTCATTCCCCATCCCCTCTGTGCTTCTCAGGGAGTGGGGAGAAGATAGAAGAGTCATGGGTGAAGCTGAGCCTGAGAAGAAGGGGGAGATGTGGGGTAGGTGGTTTTGGATTTGTTTTTATTTCTCACTATCCTACTCTGCTATTAATTGACAATGAATTACATTAATTTCTCCAAAGTCGAGTCTGTCTTACCCACGATAGTAATTGGTGAGTGATTGTCCTGTCCTTATAACAACCCGCGAGCTTTTTATTGTATTTTCTTCCCCTGTCCTATTGAGGAGGGGCAGTGAGAGAACAGCCTGGTGTGCACCTCATGGCCAGCCACAGTTAACCCACCACACCACTGATGATTTATTTTAACAAGGCTCTACGCTTCAGGGGGAGCCAAGAATGACATGACAAGAAACAGCAGAGGTATAGTGAAAATATGGGTCAACAACCTTTATGGACAGTACTAGGTGACCTTCTTTATTCCTCAAGTGTAACTGGGAAATTCTGTCTTTTAATAAAGTAAGATACCATCAAACATCTTCTAATAGTGTCTTATGTTTGTGGCAGGAGTTCCCAGCTGACTTTGGTATTCTGAGATATCTGGGAACTGGGCACCTCAGGTTTTCAGCTATGGAACAAGGTTAGTGGTACATTTCTATTTGCAGAGGCAGTAATGAATAACATATTTAGTTATGTAACATTCTAAAATTATTCTAAAGATCAGCTGTTCTAATAATGGGAGGCAGTGTGAAAGACAGGACAATGAGAAAACAATAGGGTGTTGGCCAGTTAAAGGGAAAAAGAAACACTTTCACAATTTTGAAGCTGAATGAAATGTTTTCAAGTTAAAAATAAAAACACTGACCACTAACTACTGACCAGGATTGTGCTGAACCACAGGTTCCACAGTGAGAAATTTTACTTTAAAATTTTGTTCTGATTTCAAGTTTTGAATCAAACAATTCTCAAAAACACGAACTGAATTGCCTTAGGGAAAAATAATTTGGGTCAGTTGAAACAAGTCGTTCAGTTTCTATTCAGTCACTTTAATGTATGAGTATTGCACATAGATACTGGATATGTAATACATGTTGCCTAAAAAAGTTATACACAAAATGTGGACTTATTTTCTCACACAGTGAAAATTTAGTAAGATAAGAATCTGCAAGTGACACGGTTTCTTTTTAGTGTAGAAACAAGCTTGGAGATGAGCATAACTAGAAAGAACAAGAAACATAGATGCTACCACTTGAAATCTTGCAAACAGCCTGTAAATTATTTACGATTTTGATGTAGGTGCATAGGTAAAATATAGCAAGCTAAAGACATTCAAAAGTGCATATGATGAAACTAAAACAACAAACTATAAGAAAATACCTTCACTGAATGCCCACTGACACATTTTTGGAGTCTACCCTTTCTTTAATTAGTTTATTAATGTATTTTGCTTTATTTTATTCCACTTTGACTGGTTTTAAGGATACAGAAAATTTGATTTAATACTAGAGGACATTTTTAAAGAACTGTTGAATTCTGCTATTTATATTGTCATTCTATCTGTAGTTCTTCCATGACTTGAACTATGAAGCTTTTACGTCTAACAATTTCTAGCTGAATCCTGTAGGACCACAGATAAAAACTAGTCATTGAAAGTAAAGGGAAATCAGTCAGCATTTTCATGTATTATGATGTTAAAAGACTGTCTCCAGTGAATTATAGCATTGTAGTCTCTCTGGAACGATCTATTATCCTGTACATAATGGAGTGTTTAGCCAACATATGGGACCTTAAAGATAAAATTACATTTAAGGCCTGCCAGAAGAACATCAGCCAGTCAAAGCAGGTGATTAGCTACTAGGCAGCAAATCTGGGCTGTAATTTACTGTTGTAAATATGGAAGGAGACTAGATGAATGAACTCAGGAACAAATAGAACAGACTTGTAATTGCCATTTATGAAGTAAAATCCTTGCCTATTGAGGTCAAACCTACAGTTGATAGCATATATTGTTATTGTGTTTGTTTTCTTGGTTTACAACAATCTGGAAAGAAAGAGACTAAAAGTACTTTTTCAGTAGCCTGGTTAAGGTTAAAGTAACAATAGTGACAGACCGTCTTTATACGGTGATTCACCCCTTCAGGGGCAGATATATATGTAAAACTTTATTTATATATATAATATAAAGCATTATTTGAAATGCTTTATAAATCTTGCATTAAAGGTATAAAAAGAAATCAGTGCATGCAGTTAATAACTATGTTTGAAATTGAGTACTCAGTGGCAGAAGTTAGAAAACAGCAAGCAGAGGAGGAGAGAGAGAAGGATGCATTTTCTAACTCTTGGCTTGTGAGTAAACGTGCACATGATGGTTTGCTGCTCTGCGCTTTGGTTTTCTAACCTGTAAAATGGGGACAGTGATACCAGCTGGGATAGATGGAGACTGCCAAGCACATTCACATGACAGGGTAATTGCACCTCCAGGGATCCACAGATGGTTTCCACAGAGCTCGCTCCAAGGGCAGTCCTGCAAAGTAACATCAGTAACACCACTTGCAAACCAACATGGCCTTAAGCATGGTGTCAGCTGGTGATATCAATTGGCTCCTTCCTAGAAAGTCTTCACCACCATGTCCTGCAAGAGACTATGGAACGTGAGTAGTCTAAAATTATTCTGAGCTCAGGCTACCTACAGGCAGATTGTAGAATGCTTCAGGTCTTCCAGATACAAAATTGAATAAATACTGAATTTCCTGGTTTTATTATTTGGGAAATGTTCACAATGTTAGGCTCATGCACAAGCAACATCTCAAGCAGTTAAGCTCTGGCATCTCCTCTTGCTTGTTGAGAAACTCTCCAGGAGTAGGCTGACAGAGGAGAATCATCCCTTCCAAGGCACATCTAATCTGTTTGGCCATGTTAAAACCTTCACTCCACCCCAAGAAGACTCCCTTTTTGCACTGCAGTCACAATCCATGCAGAAACCCAAAAAGAGCTAGGAGCTAAGAATATTCTTCTTCAAAAGCTTCTCAAATGTACCTGACCATGAAAGAGCTCCTGCTCCGTTCCAGGGTTAGAGATTTAAACTGACTATTTTCTCATTGAAAGCATGCTAATATTGGTGCTTTGGTTACTCCTACATAAGAAGTTTTCTCAGACAGTCTATAACTACTATTGTGAGCATGCGAGTTGCCATAATACAAGTAATGAATAAGAGATTAGTCTTTGCACCCATAAGAGTTCCAGAAAGTGGTGTCTTTTCAGGGACAAGGTCAAGTCTGCAGAATTAATTCCCAGATTTTAGAAACACAGTCTAATGCAAGTGCCTTACTTTTTAACTTTTCATGGGAAACAATAGCATTTAACATTACTGCAATTTAGTAACATATTTCAAATAATTAGTTAATTATTAATTAATTACTAATTATTCTTACTGTCCTCCTTTGGGAAAAGGAGTAGAAAAGGACTGAAAAGTGCCAGTGAGCTACATCCTTGCCATTCAAGTCATAAATTTATGACTGCAGCACCCACTCTTTTGCTCTGTTCCATTTCAATGACACAGATAAGACCCAGAACACTCTTATTTACTGGCTTTTCTCCTTCAACCTTATCCCAAATTTTATAACTCCAGAACACTCAGTGTTATAACAAATGGAAAAGTTTTTTCTTCTTAAAGCTGCCACCAAGCTTAATGAAGCCTATAGGATAGAATCATGGCTTAGTTTCAGAATTAATAAATGATTGCATCTCATGCTGGGAAGCTTTGTGTGTGCATTTTACTAGGGGGTATATCATTAAGCCTGTGTGTTATTCATGTAAAATGTAGGTTGACAAGAACTACGGTGGAGGGGAAAAGGAAAAGAAGTATAGATTTATATGTAATATTTCTTCTGGAATTAAAAGGATTGATAGGAAATTGTTTAATGATGGCAAAAAAATCACCTTCCATCCTGCTAATAATATAAATAATTATAAAGGATAAATATTCAAAATTATTCCATACTTTTTGTTGCAATTCTTTCTTATTCTTTTATGTTTTCTTCCCTTAGGACCAAATTTTTCTGTTGCCATTTATTATTTATTCTTATTTTCAAGATTATTCTTATTTTTAAGTCTTGATGTTGTTATTCAACCTTTTAAAAGTAGTAGCAGATAGCTCCTATAGGGATGAATGTTCCTTATTGTCAGACGGCTAGGATGACTAGGGTGACACTATGATCAAGAGTTCCCCAGAATCCAGTTATTCAGTTTATTTTCTGATACCTGACTGGTCCAGTTGAAACTTATTCTAAGTGCTAAAGCACAGAGCAAAACACATTTCATGCAACTTTTAAACACCAGAGTGAATGAAAGAACCCTGACTGCTTCAGCTATCATTGTTGCTATCTCCTTGTCTAGTACACATGGAGAGAGTAGAAGTGATGGCATTTCTAGGAAATGGGTTCATTTTGAAACAAGAGGTGCAGATTAGCTGACCACCTGGTTATCAATTGTAATAGTCAGAAGTTGGTGAGGAATATGTTTGTTTTCTATTGGGTCTTATAGCAGGCTTTGCAGACTCACAAAACCAAGCATTTCTTCACAGAATTGAGGCCATGTGTAATAAATTAGGACATCTTAGTGCTGCAGAGTTAAATATATTGTCTCAGAAAGGGCTGCTGGGAATAATTTCCCATAAGGACAGTGGTAGGTTGCTTAGACTGCCACTTTAGTTTTCGGGGGATGAGGTTTGTCATTGGTACTAGCATAGACAGCAGGGCACCATTAGGGTTGTATGCACACAGAGTAATCCGGTAAGATATACCCAGCTCTCTCTGTCACTGAAAGCCCTTCAGTTTACCAGCCTGGAGCCCAGAAAGGGTGAGTTTATCCTTCTCCTCGGTAGGGTTAACTAGCACAAAGTCACACAAGGATTGTACCATGAAGTGTTTTTCAAAGCACTGAAAGTCCTTTGCTGGGTCTTGCCCGTAGTCACTCTGCTGTCGCTCAGCAGAGATTGTCCACAGATAAAAAGAAAAATAAGAACACATCAATAGCAAGTTAACTGGTACTACATTTGACAGTTCATTTTAACTACCAGACTCATCTGACACTGAGCTCAGTGCTGTCTGTTGGAGGTAAGCAGGGTTTGATGAGTCAGGCATCCTGGGACCAGACACAAAGTTTTGGGACCCATCAGGAGCAGTGTTTATGTGCTTGGTAATGTCACAGTCCAACATGGGGGCAAGGACTCAACAAGATCCCCTGAGGAGTGACAGGATAACAGGGAATCATAGTCCTTCTGGTTAAAAACTACCTGCTTGTCATGAACTGATGTCCATCTTAGTTGTCTTAGCGTTGTTCTAAATACGGCTGCAGACTTTACACTAGATTTTTTTCTTCACTTCTCATTGCCTGATTTTGCCAATTAATATTGAAAATAGACAGACATCAACTTCTGACATTTTTTTTTAATGATGTCAGAAGTTGCCACTGCATGATTTAGTGAAAATAAAATAGAAGTGTGAAATTGGTTGTCTGCAGATGTCTCCGTCCAGCACTCTAACCCTGGACTGGAGTGGTTCGATGCACCCATGTCTGGATTCAGCCAATTTTGAAAAGTCCAGGAAGGAGCTAGAAGGGCAGACCTGGAGGCAGCTGTTAGATGTAGGCTACAGGGTCACCCTCCACTCTCTCTGCAGAGCTGTGCCTGTTCATGTAGCTGCCTCTAGTGAAGACGCAGCAGCTTCCCTCATTCCTAGCCCGCTGAGTACCCCTGCACCACATCCCTCCACTCTCTACAGGGAAGCATCTACGTTGTTCATTGCTGTCCCCTCTCCTTCCCCTCCTTCTCGAGAAGATGAGGAGGCAGGAAAAGGGCATCCTTTTCCTATTCCCTGAATAGGAAGGAGAACTGAAAAGGTTAAAAGGAAGAGGAGAAGAAATGAGAACACCTAACCTGTAGTTCAGTGCCAAAGGCAGCCAAACTTGCCATCCACCCTCTCTTTCTCCCTCCCTGCCCAAACTGTTGCAACTTTTCTGCTGTGATCCCACTGTCAAAAATACCTGTAATTAACAGGCAGACCTTTGTTTTCCTAATATGTATGTTTGCAGGATTTGTCTGCAGGTGTAGTTATTGCCTTCTGCTTTTTTATCAGATGTACAGAACATTTCTATGCAAAGTCACACATTTTCACCATCCTGATATAATTGCCCATGTTTAGCCATAAACCTCATTGAAATACTATTGTTCATTCTTATATGGTCAGCACATGCAAAATTAACAGCAGACTGGTAACGATGTTGGTATTGCTACAGCATATCCTCAAGCCACATCTGTAATCTAACTCAGTTGTAAACAGCATTATTTGAAGCACCTTAAGAAGCAAATAAATATCTCTGGTAATGAAAGACACTTGTCCTCAGGATTGTTCACAATTTAGTGTGTTTAAGTATATACAGCTATGACAAGCCCCTGCTTGCTTTAAGGTGGAAGAAAGGCAGAAAAGCCTCTGTTCAAAATGCTTACACTCTGCTCTAAGCAAGATTGAGCTCAAAAAGATAAAATCTTGATGTCAGTGATAGGTGTTCCAGCTGTAGCAGAATTATATCCCCTCTTTTCACCTCAAGCCAAGTACTGACTAAACCTAATGCAGAAGACTACCAGAGAAGATTATTTGTTTTCTGGTGTAACAAGCAAGATCAGAAAGGAAAGGGCAAGCGAGGTGCACAGTGAGAAAGAGAATCCATGTTTGCCCTTAGGAACACACTTTGGATTGAAATACACTTTAACATGTACCCTGCAATGCATTATGCCTAGTAAAGTTTTAAGAGCATCATCTTTGGCATGAAATACTGACTTTTTCAAGTGGAAAGTTTAGCTCTGCATTAATTTAGTTTGTGGTTTAGCCTTTCAATTCCCAATAGAAATGCCCTTTTTTAAGGGGCTCTCCCAGGCATCCCCACTTACCACCCTTTGGTGGACATCACAAAGCTCTCTTGGAGTACTTCATAGTCTCATAGAATCAGAGAATGGTTTGGATTGGGAGGGACATTTAAAGATCATCTAGTCCAACCCTAGTGGACTAGGACACCTTGCTTGAGTGGGTTTCATTTTGGATTTCCTTCCAGCGGTGATTTAGTGTGACCCCGCTGCTAAGAGGCAGCCAGTCCATGGGACCAGACTGGAGCCAACCTGCGGTAACACCCTGCAAATATGTATAACGTGAATCTGGAAACCTCAGTACCGACTGTGTCACCCTAAAAATCCATTGAGCCACGCTAAGAGCTAATGTAGACCTAAACAAAGAAGACTCACTGCAGTAAGAATAACAAATAGCATGGCTAGTAAACAAAGCTGTACCTATAGACAAGGTTCACTTTAAGTGAGTGAGTACAGTTCAGTCCAGCTCTGAGAGAAAACAGTTTACGAAAATATTCTTCTCCTTTCTGTTTCTTTTGATAAGATCTGCATCTCTGATTTCAGAAGATTAGCCCTCTCTATGTATTCAGCTGTGTTTATAGTATAGTATGAACTGCAATTTATAACTGTATGCATTTCTAAGATGTGTGTTGGTGTACGAAAGTACATGAGCCTTCTGGTCACTTTTTAGAAAGGCAAGGAGGGAGTCACACTGTCAGAGATACAGAGGGTTCTCAGTTTTGTACTGTCTCTGGCAGACAGCGATACTGCACTGTCCTCAGTATGCCCTTATTAAGCAAGCTACTGGGAAACCAAAAGGCAGAGGGAGATGCTGGTGAATACAGAGCACTGAATAGACTAGTGTGCTTCACTGTCTACTGCGTCGGTTACAGAAGACATTCATTCCTGAAAATGCAGAAATAAAATAAGGAGATGGTGAAGCCCAAGAGAGGTTTGGTTTTACGTCACAGGATGCTGTAGGAAATTGTTCCTCATACAAAAGCATACAGTTGCTTATACAAGAATGTTATGCAAGTGCTGGTAGTGTTCTCAAGATGCCAATTCAAAACAAGGGAGAGAGAGAGGAAAAGGAAAATAAAGGGACTGGAAGAAAGGAAAAGATGTCTTTTCACGAAATATTCCTATTCTTAATTAACAAAGACACCTTTCTTTAAAACCTCTAAAGCAGCGGGAATGGTCGAGCATTGGAGCAGCACAGAGCCCCTCTCCCCGCCTCAGCCCAGCAGCAGATGGAGCTCTCGGCTTGCGTTTGAGCCACCTTTTTCGGGTAGTTTCATCTGTCTGAACCCTTTTTTGTTCCTATCAGTTTGCCTACTAAATACAGTATTTGTCCTTTGAAATTCAGAACTAAGCTGAAATAGGAAATACAAAGTCAGAGGGTATTTTCCACACTGAAATACTATATTTCCCTTTGAGCTTTCATGCCATACACGTCTTTTATAAAGCCACTGCTGCTCTGGTCTCACAACTGTGCAAGTCAAAGCAGTTCTTTCTGTCGTTGGATCAGGCCCTGAATGAGACCACATCTGTAAACATTTTAGTAAATGCACTTCTAATACAATGCATTTTTTAATTAGAAGTTATTTAGTCATTAATTAGTACTAATTAGTACGAAGGAACTTCATGTGCTTGTAATCATATTGTGCAATTTGTTTCATGGCAAATTTCATCCCAGGTTTAACCTGAGTTACTTTGTATTTTAAATTACTGGTTTTATACTGTTTTTCAGTGCAGATGATTTGAATTACAGTATTTATCTGGTATTTATCTAGACCAATAGTTTCCATGTTGCTTAAAGTTAATGGAAAGAAGTCAGACGTGTTCGGTACAAGATAGCTGATGGACTAGGTGGCAGCATCCTTTTATATGCCAGCTTAGCTAGCAGGAGTCCTGAATGCCAGGTGCACCCAAGTCTTCTCAACAGAATGTTTGTATCAACTGATTTAATTCCTAGCAAAATGCCTTATTCCCCAGGTCTGGGGATATAGTCTGGCACATGGAGTTTGGAATGGGGAAGGTAGGACAATATTCACCACAATGCTTGCAGGTAGGAGGGGGTGCAGAAAAGAAATGCATGAGTTGTGGGACAAGGTAAGGAACAAATACAAGGCAGCTTGACTGAAGCCCTTTACTAAGGATGCTTTCTGGAAATGATTAAGAGGCACGACTTCAGCTTTCTTCTCACAGTGGTATTTAGACTCTTTTTTTTCCCCTGTTTAAATTTAATTGAAGATACATATGCCATTTTCAGGATAAGGATTAGAGCCCAAGATTTCCCTCTTTACAAGGAGATCTCAGAGTTTTACTCCTGATGTGCAGAGAGACTTCTGAAAGCTGCTGTCTAGTATCACTGGACTGGTTTAAGTCCTCTTTCCCTGAGAGTCATGTGGCTTTACAAAATTTCAGAAATACTTTAGCAGAACTCAGGTTAAAGCACCCTTGTTCTTGATTATCTAAAGATTGATTGTGATCTCTGAGGAAAACAAAACTGGTGCCTTTACATTAAATTAATAATTTCACAGGCACAATGGTAAAAGCCATAGACACATCATGTTGCATTCCTGTAGGTAGTATTTATGTTCTTACATTTAGGATCTGGTAGCAGAGTGTAAAATTAAGTGATTTTGTGCAGGAGGAGCAAGCTTACTGCTTCTGAAAGCTCCTTTTTCCCTCTGTGGCAAATAGGCTATGGTCAATCTGTCGTAATACAAACCCTGGTGCTCTCAAGAGCAGGAGTGCTGGGAGCAGTACTGCATTAGGAATTTCAGGAAAATGGGAGAAGCAACAAGTATCTGGGAACAGGTAGCAGAAAGAAGCCATATAACCAGCTTGATCATATATATTGTATAGAATATACTGGACAGGTCCCTTAGCTTATCTATTTTGGACAAAATTTGAAAAGAAACCCCAGACTCTCTATTCTGACTTCCTGGGCAATGGTCTGGTTTAAAGAATTTGCAAAGAGCAGAACCTGGCAGAGAAGGAAAATCCAGCTGCCACGAGCAGGTTACCAAAGATTGCCGAGCTCTGCAGTGGGAAAAGGGTACAAAGAGAGCATGCCTGGTAGGGAAATTGAGCTTTTCAGCCTAGAGAGACAGTTATATGAATGCTGAAGCCAAACATAAAATTAAAACAGTTAATTCAGCCCAGAAAAGCCTACTTAAGTACTGTTATACTAGACCCCCTGAAAGAAGAGTTAATTTTGAATGTACCTGCTGTGTGGGGTTTTTGAGGTTGCAAAGGGAAATTCAAGCAGCAAATGGGCATGAAACAGGATTAGGTATTTTCTCTTCACCACCACCATGCTTGCGCTTTCCAGCTTAGTCTGTTTGTCTCCATGGAATATTAGTTTCTGCACAACAGTTTGCCTCCACAAAAAGAAACACACACTACAACCAACAGCTGAATATCACATTAAAATAATTCAACAAAAAGTTCTCCTTTTTTTCTGGTTGCAGAAGCATTGAGAAACTGCATAAATCTTTGTCCTATAGCTGTATTTGTGATTTTCAACAACAAAGCTTCATATCTGAAACCTTTGAGCAGAAACAATCCTAGCTTGTTAAGAATATGTGAAATATATTGCAATGGTAAACAGGTATCATAACACTAGAACTGTTTTCAGAGAAAAAGTCAGTGCAGACAGGGATGACAATGTAAGAACCACTTAAAAGTGATTTGAATATGCTTCCTCTGGACTATATGTTTCCCAACCTAAGATCCTGTGATTAAAAAGTACTGATAGTTTGCACACAATACTCTATACAGCTTTGCAAACAATGTGCCATGTGCAAACATTGTGCCATGTTTTAAACAACCTTTAAAGGCTAACCTAAAACATATCTGTATTTTCATTATGTATTACTGAGTTTCCACTGACTTTTACATCTGTTACCTGGTGATACAACCAAGCTGTTTGTGTATCTGCATTAAGACCATGCACCTATTATTTTAAACCGATATATATGTCAAGGAAGAACCTGTGTCCTTAAATAAGGGGCAGCAAAATGGAGCAGAAAAGCTGCAGTGGTGGTAGGGATACTGCTCAAGAGAGATAAAGAAGCAGCACGTCAAACTCCAGGAGTCTTGCTCCTGTGCATTGCTCCCTTACGGGCATCTGGACTGATATGTCTTATGCCAGAGGGCAAGCAGGTTCTCAGCTAATCCCAGGACAGAAAACAGTTCATACAGCTGACTCTGACCTCCCACAATCACAGGTAAAGTCTCTTAACATCATCAGAAGTCCTTATATTAGCATGAGGGTGAATACATGAATACAGTTAAAACAGTATAATTGCTTTTGAGCCAGCTTTCTCAATTAATTCCAGGTTGCCCTGAGTTTGTGACTTTAATGTGCAGCACATCTGCAGGTCTTTGGAAGCATCAAAGCATCAGTAAAAACAAAAACCCATTAAATTAACATCCATAAAGTGCCCTATGGCTAATAATCATACATCTCATTAATATCAGTGTTTGAAAACTGAGTGGCATTAGCAGGGAACTACAATATTAAAAAATATTTCCCTGCTTCTTCACCCAGGGTCTTTTCAGCTTGCAATGGAAATGCATGCTGTGGTACACTTTAGTCCTCATTAATAGCTGGCATGGCTTTCATCTTTCTGCCTGATGCGCGGTGGCCTCTTTCTCTGCTTCACTTCTGGCAAAGAAATGTTACCCACATTTTTATTGCCTTGCCTGCTTGAGAGTGGTTGGTCCCATTTGCAACAAGGATCTACCAGCGCTTTAGGAATTTGGCAAGTAAACTTGTAGGTAGCTCCACTTGAATAAAGAAATAGGAACTCAATTGCATAATCAGTCAGTGTCGCTGTTCTTTTTAACAAAACTGAAGAGGGAGGATGAGCAAACTCATAGAAGTACAAACACATAATCTACATTTACCTTTGTGTTCATTCAGCTTTAACTAGAGGAAAAGCTCTGGTGAGTCTGCCTGTACTAAGGGCTCATCAGAGCAGGAAGGCAATGAGAAACCTGCTACTGCTCCCTGTGCTCGGAGGGACAGTATCCCAGGACATCCCCAAGGTTCCCCCAAGCTCTGCCGCCACCAGGGACTATTTCTCCAGCACTCAATCATGGAGCAGGATTCTCCCCTCCTTGCATGTCAAGGATAGCAGCTGTTATGAACAGGGGCTAGAGCTAGAATTTTTTTACTCCAAGAGGTGACAGTCCCCTTTAAGACATTTAATGAACATGCACAGTCTGTAATTATGAGAGGAACTGGGCTAAGGGATGATCATGAAAGGAGGAAGAATATTGCCCTTTTTTCATAGACTCATAGAATCATTAAGCCTGGAAAAGACCTCTGAGATCATCTAGTCCAACTGTCAAACCAACACCTCCATGTCTACTAGACCATGTCCCAAAGTGCCACATCTACATGTTTTTTGAACACCTCCAGGGATGGTGACTCCACCACCTCTCTAGGCAGCCTCGTCCAATGCTTGAGTGAGAAGCCACTTGGACAGCTCAATGGCCAAGGCTAAGGCCACAGGGGAGCCTGTTGCAGAGAGGAACATGGATCTCCTAAAATTTAGTCTTCATTGTGGCAACAGAACATTCTTTCTGCTCAGTATATGGTTTTCTTTTTAGCGTATTTAAGTAAACTATTTTAATTAACTCATTTTATTATGTAAATAAGAGTTCTAGGATGGAAACACAGAAAACCATCTTGAAAGCTGTGGTAGGTACTGGGGCTGAACCAGAAATTTGGATCCAGTTATTTCCTACCTCTCTTTCTATGTCATGTAATATTTCCATGATCTTCAGTTGTGCATGAAATGGAAGCAGGTGAAGAGAACTATGACAGCCTGAAATAAAACATTATCAGGAGATATCTTCAAGTGTAACATCACTTGGGAATATTTACCCAGTCTTTCAGGACGTATCACAGTGCAGGTTCTCTTACATTCATTGCACCTGTTACCCACAACAGCTGCAGTAGCTTAGACTGTGCTGGAGTATATGCAACACTCACATCCCAATTACACTGCATAGACTACCTTTTAACCACAATTTGATTGAAAACATACATTATCTGGCCAAATATTTTGCTTTACACCATTGTTCCTGAACTTTCATGGAATAGATCCTTGCAAGTGGATCTACAAACCAGTCAACATCACGGGCTCTCCCCATATGGGTGAGAAGACAGTGTAGAGTCATCTTTGTTTCCTAGACTTGAGGACAAACTGAGGAACATACTGCTCTGCAAGAAGCTGGAGATGCAGTAGCATCTCAGTGATATGAATCTGTCCTAGTGTTTACACTAAGTCAAGGACTTTTCAGCTTCCCATGCTCTGCAAGCTGCACAAGAAGCTGGGAGGGAGCACAGCCAGGACAGCTGACCCAAACTGGCCAAAGGGCTATTCCATACCATATGGCATCATGCTTAGTATAGAAACTGGGGGGAGTTGGCTGGGGGGCAGTGACCGCTGCTCAGGGACGGGCTGGGCATTAGTCAGCGGGTGGTGAGCAATCACATCGTGCATCACTTGCTTTGTATATTATTAATAATAATAATAATTTTAGTTAAATTATTAAAATGTTCTTATCTCAACCCACGAGTTTTCTTACTTTTACTCTTCCGATTCTCTCCCTCATCCCACTGAGGGTAGAGGAGTGAGCAAGTGGCTGTGTGGTGCTTAGTTGCTGGCTAAGGTTAAACCACAACAGAATCACTGCAGCTGTTCAGAATTAATCAGCACAGACATTTTATCCTTTGCTGCCATATTCTACCCAAAACACAGGTCTAGAAAGTGACTAGAGTCACAAAACCACAAGATAATCAAGAAACCATCATGTGCCCTAAAGTCCTGGGGACTCCTGTAAGCTGTGATTATACCTGAAATATTAAGTGTGATTCCTACCTCAGCATAATTGCCTGCTTCAAGTGGCTAGTTGCCTTTCCTGAAATAGAGCAAGGAGAGGAATGACCTGCACAGCACTGTGACTTTTTCCTCCTTTCTACAGAAGAGAGGTTGCCTTTATACAGGCCAAATTCTTAGACTCTTCTATTATCCTATACTTGTCTTTTTTCTTTCTTTTTT
>VZTL01084533.1:0-27296 GCA_013400535.1 Scopus umbretta
GATCATTTAGTGCAACCATCAACCCAAACCCGCTATGACTACTAAACCATGTCCCGAAGTGCCACATCTACAGGTTCTTTGAACACCTCCAGGAATGGTGACTCCACCACCTCCCTGGGCAGCCTGGTCCAATGCTTCACCACTCTTTCAGCAAAGACATTTTTCCTAATATCCAATCTAAACCTCCCCTGGCACAACTTGAGGCCATTGCCTCTCATCCTATCACTAGTTACTTGGGCAAAGAGACCAATACCCTCCTCACTACAACCTCCTTTCAGGAAGTTGTAGAGAGCGATAAGGTCTCCCCTCAGCCTCCTCCAGGCTAAACAACCCCAGTTCCCTCAGCCGCTCCTCATAAGGCTTGTTCTCCAGGCCCTTCACCAGCTTCGTTGCCCTTCTCTAGATGTGTTCCAGCACCTCAACGTCCTTCTTGTAGTGAGGGGCCCAAAACTGAACACAGGAATTGAGGTGCGGCCTCACCAGTGCTGAGTGCAGGGGCATGATCACTTCCCTACTCCTGCTGGCTACATTATTCCTGATACAAGCTAGGATGCCGTTGGCCTTCTTGGCCACCTGGGCACACTGCTGGCTCATGTTCAGTTTCTTTTGGTTTTTCTGCTGGTAGACAGCCGGCTGAACATGAAAGTATATGAAGTATAGCCTTCTGGAGTCTGAATGTTTGTATTCTGAGAATGGCAGGGAAGTATTTCTTCTCAGTTTAACATCCAGCAAAGCTGGGAAATCTTACTGTGCTGGCAACTGACTGAAATATAGACCATGGTCACAGACCATAACTGTTTAACTCAGTGAAATTATTTTTGGACCTGTCATGGTGTCTGTCTCTTCTTGTGCTTTAATGTACCTAATGACAGAAGAATGGCTACAGAGTGCCCTGTACACATATGTTTTGGTATGTCATTATAACATTCTCTGTGCCATATATGCCTTTCTGTGCCTATGTGAGAGAGCTATCCACTTGTGTTGTATTTTGAAGCGATAGGTGAGGGATACACAGTGTGGGTGACATCAGTTTAATACCATGTTTTGCTTCTTCAGCTGGCCTAGAATATGCTTCAGTATTCACTTTGTCTAGAGGAAGAAGGGCAGACTCATCCAGCTGTGATTTTTAGATGCTGCCTTTACAATGCACAGGATGCTGCAGGGAACAAACTTTCTGCAGCCTCAGTTCTAGGACAGAGCAGAGAGTCGTTACCCCATTTAACTACCTCTTCTGACAGCCAGGCATGCCTGTCTCTTCTGGTATTAACAATTTTTTTTTTGCGGCACCTGCTTTGGGAGGTAGCCAGATTACTTTCCTATTGTGAACTGTAACCTCTGCCTTAGTGTGTGTCACATCCAGGTATGAGGGTTGTTTTTTTTTAAAAAAAACAACAACAACAAAGCGTTCTGAGATAATAATCAATTTGCAAGCAACAAATTTATTAGCGGCTAGTGAAGTGCTCCATCTTCTAGTTATTTCTGGTGTGGATCTGGGTTCACTAAAAAATGCTACAGCTCTGCTAAGAGTGATAAGCCCCTTCCCTGCTTTTCTTTATTTTTAGAAATGGTTGTGTGCCTGCTGGTTACAGGATCTGAGTATCTGGACTTGTGCCTCTAATAATTTTACCAACCAGCCACTTGATGTGTGAATTTAGCAGTGGTAACACAGGTTAAATACAACTGTTACTGGATGGTTTAATAATTTTCATATTACTTGGTCTTGTATTTTAAATGTTACTGACAATGTAGAATATTATCTTGCATGTTTGGTGGATAGTATTGCTCAAATGATGTTTCATGATCCAAGTAAAGCTGACAAGAGCATAACAAAGTACAAAGAGAATATAAACCTTCACTGTCCATGAATTGGGTGTGTGCTGTATACAATTTTAGGAAGGGAGTCTTCTCTGTTGTTACAAATAGTTTGCACATTTCAAATTCTTTCTTTTGAAAAATACCTCATCAAACATGCCTCAGGTCTAAGATCAGTGCACATTTAACTGAGAGTTAATTAAGTTAACAGGGTTTAGAAATGAACATAATGCACTTTTTGGAATTTTCATTCTGTCATGATTAAATACATTTGGCTGAAATATCACATAATTGGCAAGAACCAGGAAGGTGTTTTGCTCTTTTCATGCTGTAAATCAACATTAACTATGCTTAGGGCTTTGGATGACTGAATTGACTAATTTTTTTTTGACATCCCTAGAATTTGCGTGTGTCCAAAATTAAAAAGGATCCAGCCGTGGAGGAAGTCAAAGAAGAAAAGAGCTTACTGGGTTAAAAGACAAGTTTGAGGAAAGAAGGGAGGGAAGAGATGCTGCATCTGTGTGCATTTAGTTGCAGAAGAAGGAATCAGTAAGAAACTGAGACCACATAGATTAAGCATTTGAACTTCCTATTTTTGCTAAGGGTCAAATAATGCATTCTGATTTACCCATTAAATAGAGGTTTTTTATTCATCTTTGAACCCTTAAATAGACACACAGTGCTGGAAAAAAAAAAAAAAAACCACCAAAAAACCAAACATTTGAAATTTCAGACAATTCTTTCTTCAGTATTTGCATGTTCCACCATTTTTTACATTTTTCTTGTTCTGTGCAATAAATAAACCAGTAATGAAATGGTGATGCCCGCCAAGAACATGAAAGATTCTGCTATCACAAATAACAGGAACATAGATTGTGGTATTCACTGTGCTTCTGGGAGACCTGAGGAAGTCTCTGAAGGCCCGTACTGCCTAAGGGAGCAGGCCATGTGTGCAGCCTGGCCTCTGAGCTGGGGTCAGTACTGAGTATTGGCAGTGCATGATGCGGTTAACATCACTTTCTGTCTGTGATGTACATCAGAGATGCCCAGCTCAACTAAGATGGAGGCCAAAGAAATTCTGGGTTGTCAGGACAGGTCTCAGTTTCCACCTCTTAGCAAAGCCTGCTTCCTCATTTCCCTCCTGCAGTAATGCCCTTATGGTAAGGTCTTTCCCCACTGACCATCATGCGATCTGTGTTCCTTCATCTTATCTGTAACTGTACCAGGTTACTTATCAAGAGGGGAGAGCCAGCTTTCTTCTGGGGCTTTCTGCTTTAGAACTGGTTTTGTTTACCTGTTCATACTTTGGCCAGCTCACCTAGCAGCCAGCCAAGAGTGCCCTTCTCCCATGTGCTATGAGCCAAACAGTACCTGTGTCCTTTCCAGATGGCCTGCAGGCACACTGCAAGGGTGTCACTGTCTATGCAGGAGACTGTCCGTCCCTGGGCAGGAGAAAGCCAGCATGTGGGATGTCCCACACTGTTAGCCGGCTGCACAAACCACTTTTTAAGTCTGAGTGTTGGCATAGGCAGGAGTGAGTGCATCATGCCATTGAGCTATGTGTATGGTTATACATAGCTTTTTTGGGTGGCTGAGAGCAATTTAAAGCTGCTTTCCTAGAATATAGGGTTGTAAAGTTTGAAAACAAAAAAACAAAGCCAGTTCCATGTGCAGAAATGCTATTTTTGTGCATGGGGTCCTATGCATTTTGTTGTTTATCGCTTCATGTTCCTCCCTACTCCCTTTATTTCTGCCTTCTTTGTGTTTACGGTCTCACTGGCTTATTAACTTGGCAGTGCCATCTTTGCTGGTGGTGACAGGCTGTCACACCGCTGTAGATTTCTCCATTACAGAACCCCGTTAGTGACAAACACTGACTCATTTTCCGGCGCTGGTCCAAAATCACAACTGGAAAAATCAACCTCTGAAGCTTCCCTCTGAGGACTATCAAAACTCCTTCAGCTCTTACCCTCCCCTCTGTCTGTCTCTTCTACTCACCGCTGCTACCACAACCACCACTCCCAACGTGACTGAATCACAGTCCCTCGGCTGCAGCGAGCATGGCGGGTGTACGCTCTGGTACCACGTTAAGCCGGAGCAAGGTGGCAGGCTGCCGAGGGCTTGTCGGAGACCGTGCAACAGAGCAGCCATTAACAGATGTTAATTTCATCTGTCTTTTTCTTTTTCCCAACTGTACTTATGCTTCTGTCTACAAAGCTGGGCTCTCTAGGAATACCATTGTTCCCGATGTGTTAGCACTAAGCCTGTCAAGTACTTGGAGAAGACTAGAAGAGAGCTGTAGTGGTACATTTTACACACCCCTAGGAAGGGTTACAGACTGAGACATCATGGCTTAGTAGGGTGTGTTACTGGTGTTGATGTAGAGAGTAATACAGTTTATAGCAACTGAAAAAAAAATCTGAAAACTTTATTGCATTCTGCCTCTTAAAAAAAGAAAAAAAAGTCAGTTGTGTCATTATTTCTTTACCAAAAGTTATGGATGGTGATCATACTGTAGCAGAAAACACTATATCAAGTTGATGGGAAGAACCTAGAGGAGGTGAACAATGTCAGTTGCCAGGGGAACTAATTTTATTTTCCAAAGAGGGAGGGAAAGGAAGGTCATCCAGTACAAAGGTGGGAAGAGGCAGAAATTGCATTTTGCCACTTAATTAACAAGCAGCCAATCTATAGCCTGTAGCTTTCCTGCAGACCCATAATTGGGAGCAGAACCCGTATGTTTCAACCTTCAGACCTTCCAACACATGATGTGAGGTATCAGAGGGTGTAACAAATCACCAGCGTAGGACACCTGTGCTGTCACCTGTGCTACCCCGAGCTGATCAATTTAATTCCTTAATTAATTATTGATAGATTCTGATGCCTTCATTGTTTTTTTAAAAATTTAATTTTAATTAATTATTGCTTGAATTCAGTGGTTTATTCGAAAAAAAAGAGGGGTAAAAAGACCTTTCCTTAATTAAGCCTGTTATTCAGGGGTTTTTTTGTGAAGCATTTGAATTAATATTTCAGAGGACTTCATTTAAAAAAGAGAAAAAAAACCCAGAAAACATTAGTCTTATTATAAAAATGGAAGAAATGCTGATGAAAAGCACTAAGAAAGGGAGGGGAGATTAATATAAGGGGAAGAGCATTTCAGCAAATGTATCCCTGTTTTCCTCAGAAGGCCTGCTTCCTAACCCGCATCTGCAGGCAGTACTGACTGGAGAAATGAGACAACAGCTTTTCCCTTCCCCCTCTGACTCTACCCCTGAGGACTCGAAGATGTTTAATTTGATATGCTTTTGAGTCCTCCCTCCCACCCTTTCAAATCTCCAGGGATATTTTATGACTCAACACTGTTAAAATTTAGATGTTGTTAACCCACTGCCTCAGCTGAGCTTGTACTTCACTGCTTTCTTTGTCAAAAGGTAAAGCAAGTAAAGGATTCAAAATATACACAAACATACGGGTTTTATAGGCAAGCTATAAGCATATATACATTTTACTAAGCAAACACTTCTGCAGGCTCCAGATTCTGCTCTTCCATGGATCAGCAGTGGGTTAACTAAAGCCTATGAGAAGGCTCTCGGTTGTGTGATGGTTGTGACAGGTATTAGATTGGAGGAAAAAAAGAGACAAAAAGAAATATCATTCAAAATGGCACAAAGTTGGTACTTACAAAATACAAGGCAAAAACCTAAGTTTAGACAGCAAAAGTTATCCACAGTTTATTACCATTTTATAGCACTGGTAGGCACTGGTAAATCAGTTGGAGGCCCAGACATCCCTCCTCAAGTTTATTTATCAATACATTTTTAAAAAATCTTGGTCATCTCCTCCTGAATGAGAAGAAGAAAGAGATAAAATTAAATCCAACAGAAAAGCCTCTTTGGGTGATCATGAACACCTCCTGATGTTTATAATTTTTCAGAACAATTGGCAATACCATGAGATTCAGCGTATGGATACCCTTAATGTTTTTTGATATGTCAGTATTTGGGTGGGCATTTCATTACAGGAAGAGCTGATGGTAAACAGGGGAATGATGCACTGTGAAAATAAGCTTAATGAAGTTGGCAGATGAAGCCCTAGTTTTGAAAAGCTGGCAGAGACTGTCCTTGCTGCAATTAAGACCTGCTTGGATGGCAGTGGAATATCAACCCCATTCGCCATTGTTTTTAATGCTGTTGCATCCTGACAAGAAAGGAGAGAAAGCAGTTTCTCTGGCACATGGTGAGGGGAACCTAAGACCTGCATAAAAATGTCTGTATTGTGTGGTTTTCAGCTGTGGAATTTTGCCAGCAGTTTATTTTACCTTAAATAAAATGGAGGGTGGAGGGGGAGTTTTATAGGAAAGTGAGCAGCAACATCTTGCCCTCAGTCCCTTGAGGTACCCTGTGTGTTCAGTTCCAGTTTTGGTAATATGATTTCATAATTTCAAGTCTCAACACTCTAACGATTCTTGTCTGTTGAGAATGCATAGCTGACTCCTATAAAACCATGAGAGAAATCTGGAGATGGGGAAGTTAGGGCTTTCAATAACAGAGAAGACCTGAATAAGCACATCACCCATGTTTTTGTGAAAACAGGTTCTCAGTGATGCTTGAGCAAAGCTCACATTTCACTATCATATCTCCTGTTTAGATTTAACACCTCAGTCAAGTGAATAAATGGTCATATTCATATTAATGCAATACAAAGCTGAGCAGACTGAGATTCATGTTGGCATGCAGACTTTACAAATTCATTATTATTTTTTGTATTATCTAGAGTATTGTGGCCTTGTTTCTAAATTCTGCCATAGTCTCAGAAATGACACTGAGTTTAAATTCACATTTCAGTTTTAAGGCTGTGTTCACAGGCTAGGAAATAATTAAATACTGAAGGTTTATCTTTAAAGGCAGTACTGTTGTAGTGGAAAGATTCAGCAGCAAATTCTGAAATGTCAGAACATATGACATTTTTGAGCTTATGATTAATTTTTGGGAAGCATAGAGGTGTAGGAAGAGATGCATAGTCCAGAGACTAAAAAGAACTCCTTTACTTGTCTTCCATACTTCTGTTAGGGGTTGAACCTAGGTGGATACATGGACTTTTTTCTTTAATGCTCAAATGTTTAGTTGAATCAAAAGGTTTTTTGGAAACAAATGGTGCACAGGCTGCAACCAGTAACTGTGCTGTGGGGGATGCAGAGAGAAAAAAAAAAATCTGTATTTGAATTCCTCTGGCCATAGACACTGCTCAATGTGAGCTGGTTTAGGTTATTTCCTTTCCCCTGGAACACTGCAGTAAGGAACATATCTTATTTTTGATAAGATTGACTTGCAAATGGATTAGTTTGAAGAACTAGGAATAAATGAAATCTGCAAAGGTTTCTCTCTCCTCTTAGGGTTAATTCTCTCCCACCCTTTCATTTTCGTGCTACGAAATCAACAAAGACTACACCACACTAAAATCAAAGCAGCTAGGGTGGGGGGAATAGTGGAAAACAAACAGAAGGTCAGTAGTTGTATTTATTCCTGCACCCATTTCGTTTGTTTCTCTCTCTCTCCTTATGCTTCTTTTATATGTTTTTTAGCAGTTTTCATCAGGTAGTACATTATCTGATGCAGTGTCGTTATATTGTAGAAACTGCAGCAGTTCTACACTTTTCTAGATGTCATCCTGCCAGATATGTGAGCCTACAGCAGTTTGCATTTGTTGCCCTTTCTGGTGTGCTCGAAATATCTTCTAGTATTCATGTACAGATATGAAAGATTGCTTCACATAGAGATGAATTGAACCAGCTTGTCATACCTATAAAAATCAATGTATTTTTGGAAAGTGTAGACATATGAGGAATAAACCAGAATCTGGGGATTCTCAGCTTCTTAAGGTGCTGTCAAATCTGAATTACAACGATAGAAGCCATGGGTCTTAAAATGAGTGTATTCAGTATACATTTTGGTCAAAGGAGATCTCCAATCAGGAAAGGTGGGATTTGTGATTCCACTGCTAATGTCTACCTTTCACACACACATCGCACTATGTGTCTTGTTCCATGACACCTTGTCTATGATTAATCACTGCTTTTCTCATGGCTCAAAAAGAAATACAAATGTCTGAAAAATAAAAGGTGTTTTTTCCGCTACACTTCCCCTTTCTCTTTAGGTCTTTGCAGCACCTGCAGCTCTACATTTTTTGCCAGTACTGTGTTTTCTGTTACTTAATACTGGAGCCATTTTACAGTAGTAGTGAATGCACAAACACTGCAAAGCACCTGGGGAAAAAACCTCACCTGCAGTATGCTTGGTTAGTGCTCCCTGCTGAGAAACAAGAAATAAAGAAAATAATGTATTTTATGGGAGAAGGCAGTTTGTTGCAACAGATATATCCTGTTAGTGCTGTGACGACATTAGATGCGAGGATATTCCATTTTAACTAGATCATAAATTTGACTTTGCCTAAAGGATTCATCACCAGTGATGTCTGTGTCCCAGTAGTTTCTTTATGGTTTGCAATCTCAACTTCGGCCTCCCTCCTAAGACATCTTTTATCTAGAAATTGGAACTTGGTACTCTTGTAAATTAGGATTGGAGTGCAAAGCTGGATTTTTGCTGCCTCCCTCCTGTTGACATAAATTCTTTCTTTTAATCTAGCTAGCAGACAGGGAAATGAATTAAACATTAGCTGAATTGGTGAGCTAAATGTTGAAATCCTTTCCTTATGAAAGGAAAAAGCATTTAATCTAGAAGGTGTTTAACAGCCTTTTGGTTGGTCAAGATTGAAGACAAATAGGATTATTTTGTTTTATTAAAAATGAAAGAAACCAGCAAATTTGTTTCTTGATCATCTTTTCTGCAGCAATTTTTTTCCCTTGTAAAAATCTCATTCTCCATCTGCAGCAATTACAAATGTCATTTTGCACTGTTCGGGGAAAAAAGCAGACAGAGAGAGAGAGCCAAGAATAACTACAGTAAACTTAGTAATTAATCAATTTAAAGAGAAGTGACATGATGAAATGTTGGATATTGGTAGGTTTACCTAACTACTACTACAGAACTATTGATAAAACTCTTGAGTATTTATTGGAATTTTAATTTATCAGATTAATCCCATGCTAATGCTATTGGTTTAAATGCATACTTGCTTGTATAGCTGCCTACCAGGGTGTAAGTGATGTAAACAGGGGTCTTTCCTGTTGAGTAGGATCTCACGGTGCTTCTATAGCCAAATGTTTGAATAATTTCAGCTCACTGACATTACAAGGTGCCCACTTCACAAGTTAGATTAAGTATAGACATGGACAAAGGTAGATGAAATATTCTGAATCATATATGTCTTTTTTCCCCCCAAACCCAACCTATTTTCATTGAAAGTTTCCTGCACAGATGAGCTGTTAGTGCTGTAAAAAATCTGGTGGGTTTTTTTGTTTGTTGGTTTGGTTTTTTTTTTAATATCTTTACAGAAAAATGTGCAGAAAGGCAAAATTGAAATGATGGGGTCAAAGAGTTAGTTGAAAATGCCAAGTTCACAGTTAATACAAAATCCTTTAATTTTGCCATAAGTAGAGCTGGCTAATTTTAGGACTGTAGATATAACATAAAAACAAACAAACAAACCCCAAAAAACCTGCAGTGGCCACTTTCATAGTAGACAAGTACAGGACTCTTTTTTTTTCTATGTGATGCTTTACTGGGGAGTTACTAGATATACTTGCCTGCTCACAGTCCAGTGGGGTTCTTTTTGGTTTGGTTTCTTCTCTCATCACTTTGGCAGGTTTGACTCCTCCAGCTTTTGCAAGCCCTTCTGATCTAGGTTATCCCAAGAAATGGAAGTTGCACTGGGCTTCCCTTGGAACAGGGGCTAATTTTCATGCCGTAACAATCCAGGGCAGTATAAAGGAAACTCGTCGAAGCACAGCCCATCAGCATTTGAGGCTGTGTGTATTAACGCTGTGGCACCGCCTGCCAGACAGTATCGGCTCTGCTAGGGCCTATGGCAGTCTTTCTGCCTGCAAGAAAGTGAATCAGCGCCTCACTTCTCTATGGGCATGTGTGAAAGGTAGCCTCCAATTAAGATATCAGACAATATCTCAGTGAAAACACTGATGTCTATACATAAGGGAGAGAGCTCTTGGCAGCTGAATAACAATACCTCCTCAGTCCATTGCCTTTTGAAAGGGAAGCACAACTTTCTTTCTTATCCTTATCTGAACTGTGCTTATGAGACAAGAAACATTCTTTCTGCTTTTATTTTCTCATGTACTCAGCATAATCTGATAAAAGTGAAGGAATCAAAATCCATCACCTGATATGGAGAAGTATCATTTACTGCCTTATTGAGCTCTCAGTTTTGCAGTTGCCTAGACAGTCTTTTTCTTAGGATTTTTTTACTTGAGTCTGGCTGGTCTTTTTCCTCCAGATGAGAGATGTCCCATACTGTTTGGTGTGGAGATAGTGGTCTTCTAGGCATTGCTACCTTTATGCACATGGGCTGTTTAAAAAAGAAAAAGAAAAAGTATATTTCCTTTCAAGTGTTTTCCTTGGAATGTGATTTTTTTATTATTTTTTTTTTAAACACATTTGGCTGTGCTCCCATTCATCCTGTCTCCCAAACTATCTGGCAGGCTGTGAGGACAGGCAAGTATTATGACTGTGACCCTTAACATGTGGCCTGGCATGCCAGGTTCATCCTTTTGCATGTGAAAGGTTGATGCATGCTCACCCACCCTCTTCCATAGGGAACAGGTTTGTTAAGCATGTGACAGGCCCCTGCTAAATCAGTCATATACAGCCATGCTCTTTACACAAACAGCTATTTCTCCCAAAGTTTTCCTTTCTATTGGTAGATCTGTTCTAATTATCTAGACAAGATACTGAGTCCTGTGCTCTTCAGCCTACACCAAGTGCTTCATTATCCAGGGGCCTCCACTGGGTAAGATGTACACTGTGGATGTCAGCTATGGATGGATGTCACCTGTTCTTGTTACTGGTCTGTGCAATCCTACAATAAGAGTAATTTGGAAAGGATCTTCACAGATCACCAGGCCCATTCCCCTACCTGAGAGTAGGATCACCTGGCATCTATGCCATTTCTGAGAGATGCTGGGCCAACTTGTTAAAGTGAAAGAAAGATCATCAGGTGACTGGTTCCTTCCCCATGCATCTTACTCCTGATTGAACCATTCTCCTGAACTGAATCTAAATCCACCTTGTCAAGCCTATGGTGGATGAAGCAAAACTTTTGTCTCTTCCACTTTCTACCTGCCTTTTACATAATTGGTGTGTTTGAAGACTGCTGTTTTCTCTTTCAAAGTATTTTATTTAAACTAAAAAACACGGACTCCTTCAGCCTTTTCCCCCCCTGTGTCCTGTTTTCAAGACCTTCTGATGTTTTCATTAGTCTTATCCAGAATCTTTCCTGGTGAATGGCTCGGATTCATGTTGGAATCTAAGAGGTTAATGTGTAACTGCACTGTGAATAACCGTATCTGCCGGTTAAGCAGAGGAAGCTAAAAAGGAAACAATGAAAATGCATTTACTGAAGCCTGCTGGGTGATTAGGTGGGCTGTAGACATGAATTAGATTTTAAACTCTTATTTTTAGAGCCTTGGATGTTTGAGTCAAGCCTGCCATGGAGATAACCATTCTGTATCTTCAGCAAGACAGATGCTTGCTGTCGAGAGAGGGATCATGGCAGTTCAGCAGGGAGTTCTTTGCCAGCCTCTTAGGAGCAGTCAGCATTCACTTCGATGACCAGCAATCTAGCTGATAACCAGAAATAAGCTGGACAGAAAATAAAAGATTTTTAGTGAGACTGAGTTTTGAGCTGACATGCACTTAAATATGATGGGATTGTGTATAGTTTCCAGAATATCTTCACTGAAAATAACAAAAATGGCTATGTTCTGCTTCAGTTTGGCTGCTGCATTCACTGAAGAATTCCATTTACCATGTATTTTTATACTAATATTTTATTTAATAATCTGCAGAAATTAATCCAGCTCTGAAAAATACACAGCAGATGACATTTTGGCTTTTTTTGGACATAGTGCCTTGCATCTCAAAAAGATGGTAATATTGGAACAAAAAGTGTTTGTTTTTGCTGTAGCTCTGCTATTGATAAATGTTCTGTCTTTTCATCTTGCTTCAGGAAGAAAACATGAATTAAACATTAATTGAACTGTATTGACTGCCAACATGTAGAAATCTTATTGTAGACGTTAGAGAGTGCAGAAGGCTGCAGGGCAGATTGCTGTTTCTTCATCGATTATTTCAGTGGTAAAAAGGACTTGTTGACAGAGTGCTTTTCTTATGTGAATGATATTTACTTCCCATAGTATTCCACCAGAAGTGAGAAGTATAGGAACGATACAGTGTGCAATATACGTTCTATGTGACACTACGGGGTAGGAAATGCCGATTTCTCCTTCAATTTTTCTTTGGTTCTAACTACATTAAGATTTTCAGCTTTTCTAAGAGAAAGACATTGTACAAAATTATATCCTACTAGTGACCGTGAATTTTCTTCCCCTTTGTTTTTTTTGGGTTTTTTTTTTTTTTTTCCTCCTTAGTGCTACAAATCTATGTGCCTTTTCTTTCTTGTGGCTCTTCTCTGTGTACAGTAATAGGCTTTCCAGTACCCATAGTAACACATATTGAAGGTGACGGGCAAAGAATCCCAAAGCTGAGATTCTTGGCCTAGATGACAGCACTAGAATTTAAACGAAACATACAGTAGGCTCTGTATAAGAGACCCCTTAAGCACTGAATCAGGGGGATGAATAGAGGATTTTAAAATATGCTGTGACTTGAAGACTTCTATAATGTATCCATAGAAGGGAATCTGTCTAAAGTGATGCTTTTGCTTTTGGGGTTGGACAGCCAGCTTTTGCAAATAGCCTAAAAATAAATACAGCTCTGAAAAACTGCTAGTGCTCAGAGCAGGTGGTCATGTATTGCATATAAAAAACAATAAACCCCCCACAAAAATTGCACAAAAAGGCTTTTCTGGATGAAAGTTTTGGGTTTTTTTTTTCTGTGAGGGCTGTTGCCATTAACCCTGTTTGAGCAAGAGCATTTTAACACAGTAAAACACATATAATTTTGATTATTTCCCTCTGCAATACAGGCCACTAAATAATCCTTTTCCCCCTGTTATTTCTTTCTTTTTAACACAAATATATAAACATGAATACTTGAAATTCTGAAGGAATTTTGATTTTAGTGGTACTGAATATTTAACATCTTTTGTGTTGACAAATCCTTTGGAGTCACAGTAGGAACAAATATTTTATTTTTCCATTAAAATTGTGCTCATCAACACCTTGCTTAAGTTTTAACAGTTGGTAAGAAGTGGATAATGCACTTTGTATATCTGTACATGCTTTTTGTATTACAGAGGCTGGATTTTTTTGTTTCTCTCCTTTCTTCCCTGCATTTTCTGATTACATTCATTTCTTGCTGAGTGGCTGGAACAGTGGCTGCAAACGCCTGCTGTTAGTCTCGGGCCAAGGATGGTGAATGAATCAGTGGACTTAAATCTCCCTGTACGTCTCATGAAATCAACCCTAAGTATAAGCAAACACCTGTAGGTATAAGAAAGAAAGATGACTTTCAATCTCCATGTCTACATTCAGAGAAGTCCCTCTTCCAGGATTGTCTGTAAGGTTGATCATTGGTGAATTATTGATGTAGAAATTCAATAGTTTCATATGGCTAATCTGCACTTGCTATAATTCCAACGTACTTGTATTTTAACCAAACTACAGATTTAATAACATTTAGTGATGCAAATATATTTCCACAGAGGTGCCACTTCCAATCCATGCTCATCTCAAATTTGCTGTGCTACCTGGTGGAAATAATTTTCCAGATATTGCATATGAAGATGAAGTTTACTACTCCAAATGAAACTTTTTTCCCCTCTGTCTTACCCTATCTTGTTTCTTTCAGGAATATGAGGATCGAGGCTTTGATAAGCACGAGCTATAAGAAAGGGTGTTTGTGACACTGGCATTTTTTGCAGGAACTCTTATGCCTCTTGCTGGATACTTCCGGCATCAGGTTCTCAACACTAGTGTGAAAATGTATTCTTGACTTTGTCTGCATCATTTTGGGCAAACAGAATGGATGCCTTTGCATAAAATGTGGGAGCCAGTTAATTTTGTTCAGAGAACTATACAAGATCGTTTGAATCTGAATGGCCTCCTGTCTTGTATCTTTCCCTACTAGAGGAGAAAGGGCACAGATTACAGGTAAATCCAAATGTACCTGATACAGACAACAGATTAATGTGTCAGTCTACATCCAGCTCTGCCTAAATTATTGCACAGTCTCCTTCCTCAAAACATAAATCCTTTATTAAGGTTAGGTGATTCAGCTTGGATTAAAATTGAATGCATTCCAACACTACAAGTTTGAGGGATCTAGAGCAAATCTGATTATTTACTAAATTTAAGCTGCCTTAGGAAACTGGTGAAACATTATTGAAGGTGAATGTGTATTGTTTTTCAGTTGTGGCCTTACTCCTTCCATCTTCTGAAAGATTAGTCAGCATGACCCATCCAGGTGGTCGAGACTGGGGAGGCAGACTGAGGGCTTGCCTTTATCTAAGGAATTTTCTGACATATGGGGTTTTTAGGCAAACTTTTGCCCTTGGATGGTTGACGGTTTCACTGTCTAGACGAGGTCTTTCCCAGCACAGCCAGGTTCAGAGTATGTCTGAAGTCTGCAGGTGCCCAGCGATGCTCGCTGCAAGTCTCCTGGAGAAGTGGCTGCAGTGGGGGAAGCTCAGCTCACAAGGAACGTGGTCCAGCTTCTTCCTCTCACCACAGTGAAACATATCCTAGGCTCATGTGCCTTTCCACCAGGGCCTTTTGATCACATCAGCCAAGTAAGGATATATTTGTCTTTATTTCTGGTTTGAGCCAATGGACCATCAGGGACCAGGTAAACTCTTTGTGTGGATCTAGTGACTCCATCACGTACTTCCTATCAAAGAGATGGAGGTCCAGACAGAAAAAAAAACTCTTTTGCTGTTTTAACTAGCCCCTCAAAAAAGCTCTGTGGAAAATAGATTTTTCTTCTTGAGATAGATTGATACAAAGTAGGCCTCTGCCATGACAGCTACAAGAGTTTAGCTCTTGCAGATCTGTCTGCATTCAAATATTGCTTCTGCAAGCCTGTCTTTGGGGAGCACATGCTTTGTTATGCCTCAGTCATGAAACTAAGTTTTCAGCTCTTATTTTTAAGTTTTATCTTTTAACATCTTCTTTTCTATGTGTTTAATTAAAAGATTTCAGTTCTCAAAGGTGGCACATCAGTGTCATGATTCAAATCCTGGTATTGAGGTCCCTTTTCAAAATCGTAGCCAGCCTGTCAAATTTTACACTGGAGGCATCATGTTTGTGAAAGAGAAGCTGAAACCTTATATACCAATATCCCAGACTGTGCCAAACACTACTTTTAAGAATTGGGGCCAAGTAATAATTAGGCATCTTGCTAATTGATAATACCAAGGGTTTAGTATGGTGGCAGATCAGGTCAGGGAATGCAATGTTACTTTTTTGACTGTGTTGTGTGAAGCAGAATGAACTGTTTTCATTTCAGTTCAGTTTCCATGTTTGCATTTTCTTACTATATCGCGAAAGTGATTTTCTGTTCATGTCCACAGATTTTGTAGCATGGTAAACACAAAAACATGAACCAGGATCAGTAGCTGCAGAAAAAGACCCCCCCGATTTTTGTTTATTCTGTGAATTTCGTGGCATTTTGCTGGCTTGTGTTGCAGTGGTTTTACTGGATTTCATGTACGAAGGGGAGGAGGCAGCCCCAGGTGTCTGTGGGGGAGGTGGGCCCTTCCCTGCACCCCACGCAAGGCCGGTGCCGCCAGTGTCCTATGCTGTCTTTCCCTCTCGCTCCCTGCTTCGAGCGCACAGGTCAAGGGGTGCGCAGGGAGACGGGAGTGCTGTACTGGGAGATGGGGAGGAAACCCCTTTCCCTACAGCCTGGTAGGGAAAGATCTGCATCTGTGAAGCCAGCTTTGCTTTAGCCTTTCAGCCAGTACTAGGTCTGGCAGCTGGAGCGCCGGGTCCCCGGGAGCCCAGAGCAGAGGGCTGCAGGCAGCCTGGCACGAGCGGTGGCTTGGCAGCTACCAGGCCTTCGCCTCCCTGTCAGGCCGGGGCCATGCTGCCGCTGGGGACCACGTTCTGAGCAGCGATACACCGCTACGTCTTCCCTCTGCCACCATCTACCGTGTGTGGCTTTTTGTTTAAAAAGGGAAATTCGATGTGAGTTGAAGATAATCGTGCTACCCTTTGCTTCCAGCTACCCACCTTGCTTCAGCTTTTGTACTCACATCCTTGCCATTATTTAAATTAGTATTTGTCTGATAACTCTAAGTACTTTGCTTGCTCTGACTTGTAAAATGTCTGAGTTCATTCTATCAAACATTAATTCAGTCCTCAAAAGATATTTACATTATGGATTGATTGTATAGTTTGCATTAAGCTAGCATACCGGCGTAACCCCAGCTGCTAGAAGCAGCTGCTTTTAATTGTTGCCAATGGTGACCTGTCAAAAATTGATCCTCATCTTATTCTGTAACCACAGTGACTACTTGCTAATGTAATTACCCAGGTGAGTCCCAGAAAGAAGATAAATGCACGATAATAAATTCTAGCATACAGAATCAGGTAATTATCAGTACAAAGCATAACAACCTGAACTGTGCTTTTTTTTTTTTTTTTGCATATGTTTATGATGGAACAGTGAACTGAATTTTACATTCTACAGCAAAGATCTTTCTGTTTGAATGAGCAATAACATGCTGTATAACTTTGAAACCTGCAACGTATAATGTTGCTTAAATGAAAGTATTAGACCTTTTGAAAGTTGATTTTCCAGTACCAGGAATATAGTTATTACATAGAGATTTTTTTCTGTTAACTGCAAATGCTTCACATGAGGTTTAGAAGGGATAATTTGAATGCAAAGTCACAGGTCTGGCTGCATTTTAGGCATGACATGACTCACCATTTTTCCAAAGTCAATAACTCTATGATACAAAAGAGGCTGGAAATGGTTGTGAATTTTGACTGGCACTATTTTTTACCCAAAAAAGTGTTTTGGGCTGTGGTATTGGGCATATTTATTTCTATTACCTTGAGGTCTGCGGGATGTGCTGTTTTAATTTGAGAAAAGAAATATTTCCCTTGTTTTAAGAATCTTGCTCTAATTAGTCAAGATATTTTCCTGTGGTTAGTGGAAGAAAAGGTGCTGGAGAAATGATATATATGTTGCAGGCCAGAAAGGTTTCTCTCCAGCTGCAGTTCTGTGTCAGGCCATTTAAATACACAGAGATTAATAATTTAAAGCCAAATGGTATTTGCTATCATTTACTAAGCATTGTTAATGATTAATGTCCCTACGTTTGCATCTCAGGGACTAGTCCTCCAAATATGTATTTTTCTGCTAAGACCTTTCGGTTGAGATCTCCAATCTTCAAGGCCTAGAAAGTGCAGAAATTTGCATTCAGGAGGCACTGGACAGGTGAGCACTGAAGTTGGCTGTAGTTTTCCTCGTGCAAGGATGAATTCACCTCTTCACAGGAATGTTTTTTTAAAATTTATTTTACTAATTAATTTAATAAGGCTCAAATACCAGTTTGTCAGCATAATGTAATATATCACTACATATGAAAAATGGGAGGGATATGTGCCTTTGAAACTCTTACTGGATAGAAATTAAATTAGTGCTCTTACTTTATACTTTTTGTATAGTCTGCTCTCTGTCTGTTTATAATTACCATTAATTGGGGTTTTTTTTAATGTTAGAAAAGTATAAGCAAATCCCTTATTGCAAACACAACATGGATGGAGTTCGTAGCCCAGTGGAGAACATTTAGCTTCAGTGTTGTTAAAATTTCTTTTCTTAGTGTCACTAATCTTTTAACCTGTTTAGCAGTTAGAACATTCCAGAAAGCCATACTGTCTCTGTGAGGAAAATGCCCTTGTGCAAAGTGAATCTCCTTGTGATTAATGCTTTTTGGTTTTTTTGTTTGGTTGGTTTTTTACTGGTAGCCTTAAAAAAATAGAACTGTTTTTCCATTTCTTCTATTGTGATTTAGCTTTTCTCTTCTTTTTGCATTTTGCTGCATATTCATTGCACTACCTCTGTTTCATTCTGATGTTTCTGCCGTTTATTGTCTCATCTTTCTATTTATTTGAAAATAAAATATGTGATCTAAACCTGCAGCATTCTTAACTGGCTAAATACATTCAATTGTTCTGTCCTGAAACACTACTCTCTGCTCTCTAGATCAGATTCATTGCAGGTATCTGCTTCTGCCAGTGACAGTTGAAGATTCTTGATGTTTCTGTGGTGTTTTTTTTTTTTTTTTCTTCTCAGCTAGCTAGTGGCATTAAACCTTTCTTTTTTTCAGGCAGCTTCAATTTGTAAAGGCTGAGCAGGTCAATCTATTGTCCTTGCTGGCGGCCCAAGACGCTGCTGGCCTGCCACACAATAGGCAGCCTTTGGGGGTCAAAGCCTGCATGTGGCTGATAACAGTGCTATTCTTGGCTGGAAAACACCATGATTGGTGAGCTTCAGTCTGCCTCAGCATGGGACTGGAGCTCAACGGCAAATCCTAAAGATGCCACATTCGGGGATCTCTTCTGTCCCTGTCTTTTTCTTTAAGAATGGAAGCTGCAAAGTCAGAAATCAAAACCCTACTGCTTTTTTTTTTATTTATTTTAAAAATTATTTTTATTGAAACCTATAATAAATAAGAGAGTGGGTGTGTGCGAAGGGGGCAAACTTCAGATTCAGTTCCTCATCTGTATGCATAGTGTCTGTACAGTTATGCTGTCTATGACAAGTAGGAGCTGTGCTTCCCGATTTCCATCCTCATAAACCCACCTTCCTCTCCCTGGCCCTGGGATGGACCAAGCCCCTGGCAGGGTACAGGCTAGGGACTGCCTGACTGGAGAGCAGCTCTGCAGGAAAGACCCTGGGGCATTGGGACAACAAGCTGGACAGGAGGCCACAGCATGTCATGTTGACAGGGGGACTTACAGCAGGCCACTCTTAGGTGCATGGCAGGAGGATAAGTGACAACAAGAAATGAGAGCTTCAGCCGAGGTGTGAGGAAAAACTTTTCCCCCGTGAGAACAGCTGAGTGCTGGAGTAGGTTGCCCAGAGAGGCTGGGCCATCTCTATCCTTGGAGGTCTTCAAGACCCAACCAGTCTCAGAACTAACCTTGCTTTGACCATGAGGTTGGACTAAAGACTTCCTGAGGTCCTTTCCTACCTGATGTATCCCGTGCTCCTATCATCTTCTTCCTTTAAGTACCTTTTGAAAATAATTACCTTGGGCCTAACTAGTGATAAAAAAAAACAAACCTGTGGAAAGTGGTATAAGTCAAAATGTGGGGATAGACTTATTATGTCTACAGATCTAAAATTAAAATAGAGTTTCAAGTGCTCAGATTACCTACAGTTAGGTGGGAACCATAGAGAACCTTATAAATGGGTTTTACAATGCATGATCACTTGTTGGATGACTTAAATGTGGGAAACCAGACCTTTCTTAGGCTTAGAGAGGGGTTGTATCGTGACCCAAAAAATTCATATTTCAAGCAGAGGTGGAAACCATCTTGGACCTGCAAATTATTAATAAAAGATCTGGTTAGAAATGTAAAATTTCAATGACAGTAGCCCTAAGTTTATTAACTGCAGTGTGCTAAGCAAGACTGAATATAGTATCATAGCAGCATAGTATAAGCTTTCAAGAATTTGAATAGGCAGAAATGAATGTGTATAGGGAGCATGTGTGATGTGGTGGAAAGAAAGCAAACGTTACAGCAACCTAGAGCACTCTAAGGTTTAGTCATTGGTGTTACTACAAAAGAAAAATTCAAAGAACAGTGAGTAGTAAAGTAACTTTATGAAGTGCTGTTGTGAAATCAAAGGATAAAAGCAGGCAAAAATAAAGAAATGTGAAAACAAAACAGATAGTTTTAATGTCTTATGCAGGAAAAATGGAGTAAAGAAGAACAGATTTTACTGGTGAGGAAAAAAGATCAAAAGGGGAAAAAAAAACAATCAAAGAAAAATCACCATATTCTAGAAACCTATAAATACAGAACTATATCCTACAGAATAAAAGTCAATCACATCATGTGCTCAAGCATGCCAGAGGAAAAATAAAGACTAGACTGAAAATAGTTTCATCAATAAATGAAAGAGGTAAAATACTGACAGTTTTAGGTGTTTAAGCAAACTAAGCACTTCAAGAAGTATCTTCAAGCGGAGTAATATGGAATAGATACGAGAATGAATTAAGTGTATCTAGTGTTTTGATCTAAGGTTATGCAAAACTGGAAAAGGCAATGTCTCTGTTTCAGGGTATTGACACATTGCAGTTCTCTTCTTCACTTGCTAGATAAGGTTAGGTAACCCAATGTCTTTGCAGGAATGCATTCCCAAGTTCCTCATTGCTTTGACAAAATCTACAGCATTACTAGTACACTATAAAGCCAAAGAATTGAAACTGTGCCACACTGGTCAAATAAGCAGGGGGGATGATTCATGTTTGCTCCATTATTACCACTAGATGCATTGTAACTTTAAGGTACATATAGCTTTTCTTTGTGTTATATACTCAATACAGCTTCACCATCATAAATTAGGCAAAATAAATACAGGATTGTTGCAGATTTCTCAAATTGAGGAGAGGTAGATTTGACATAGCTTATAAAATGGTAGGAATGCTGAAAGCTGTTTAGCAGTGAATAGAGCTGTAGAAGTAGAATTAGAAGATGTTTGCTTCACAGAACTGTTTTATTAATACCTTTGATACACTTACTGAACAAATTATTCTTAGGGGATTTAAATCAGAATTTAAATCAGCTGATATTCTCACAGGAGCAAAGTGCATATGCATCCCTAGACTTCTTTCTTTTTTAATGGTGTGCTTTCTTTTGAATTTTTACAATGTATAATTTTCAGAAATACTGATGAGATGCAGTTTGGCATGATCTGAAGTTGGTAAAATTTAGTTTAGTTACTCTCATGCAGGTTTTTTTTTTATTTAAATGAACACTGGTGGACAGACAGGTACTTCAGCGTATGGTTACTATTCTTGACGAATAAATGCAGGATATAATTCTTGTTAAGGCTTGTGGTTCTATGTATGTGTCAGAGGAAAGCATACTATATATACCTAAGTTGGATTTTTGTTAACGAACTTTCAAAGAAGTGTTCCAGGTAGTCAGAGCGCTAGCATGAGTTATGATGTAATGTGAACAATACAAAAGAAATATGTAGAGATATTAGGCTATTTCATACAAGTAAGAAATTTTGGGAGGAGTTATAAAATTAGTGACTGAAGAGTTTTTAGGAAATTGTGCAACCTCAATTAAATAAATCTTAATGTAATTTTTGGGAGGTCATTGAAACGGCATGAATTTAAACACTGAGGTATGTTACAACAAATTTTCTGGTAACTGGAGAGAGATTTACCATCCTTTCCTATCAAGCAAATGAACCCAAGTGATGTTGTTAACCTTTTTGCCTAATGTACAGTTCTGTTCTGACTGACTTAGTTTTGTACCTTTATCACTAGGCAGAGGCCAAAACAAAGCTTGCACTTAAATGTCCTCTGCAATATAGTTTATGCTAGCTTTAAATCAATACATCCTTACAGTTAGACTGGGTTATTTTCCATCTTGAATAGCAAATCCATTAGAGGTTTAACTGAAGTTTTGCACCTCTGATGAGTTTTTGTACAGTGTTGGCTTCCTGGTCAGATTTCATCAGTTTTCTTTGTGCTGTCTGTCAAAAATCAGCAAGGAATGTAAATCCAATGTTATACATGTTCTCACAGTATTCCACCTTTCCATGTTCTTTTTTCTGTTTCCAAAGCAAATTATCTGCTGAAGGGAGAAAAAGAAAGTTGTATAGGGGAACTAGAAATCCTATCAAACAGCATCTTTGGAACTTTCAAGGAAAGTTTTCCTTGAAATCTACAGCAAGTTTCCTGTCTGAAGCACTTAACCTGTGAGGGATTATTGACTGGAGAAAGGAGGGAAATGTATAATAATATTAATGTTCAACTACAGTCTCGTTTAATTAGACAGAAATAGCACTACTGAGTTAAGGGACCAGCAGTTAAATGACATTTAAATTCCTGGCAAATAAAGTCTAGGAGGGAAGCAGCAATAGCAGTGGAAGAAAGTATAGTACCTCCTATTGGAGCAGAAGGTGTCCAATTACCTATGATGAAGAATCTTACTACTAAAATGTATATGTTGCAAAAAATCTGAGGAAAATAAATTGTGAGGTGTTTTTTTTGAGAGCTGAAAAAAAGCAGTCAAGAATTTTTTTCTTAACTGTGTCTAAAAAGAATCAGCACAAAATTTGCTCCAAGACCACAACTGAATAATTATGATATGAATTTTTTGGTTTTAAAAACTTGAGGTCTAATGGCAGAGGAACACAAGGCAAAGACCAGCTGGCATAATTTCGTTCTCCCTGGCACATTTCTTTTTACACATATCACAACCTTTCTGCCTGCCCTAAAACACATATTAAATACCCTTGTAGCAGGAGGATTGTGCAACTCTGATACAGACAGTGTTCTCAAGTGAAATCTTAGCACTACTGAGACTGTAGAAGAGATTTGTGTGGGTGTGTAGATGCCTTGAGCATAATGGTATTTTCAGAAATACTTAACTCTATCTTACTTAACAGTATCTTTGATATCTTAATACCTCTACAAATATGACATTTTATCCTCCTTCCCTCTGTTCCCAGTTGTTTCCTAAGCACAGACTGTTTGTTTTCAGGTGGACACTTTGAGCAGACAATAGTGATTTTTCTTCTGCAAAAAAAAATATTTCCTTTTGTATGGTCCTTCAACTGTTCAGAGAAGGGTCAAAACCAAAGATATATGTGAGAGGAAAACACTCACTGGTAGGACTATGAAACAATTGCAGCCAATCTAATCTTCTCAGATGCATCTCCACTTTATTATTCTTGCCCTCAATAAATATTTGGGTTCAAGCTACACTTCAAATTTGTCCTGAGTCACATTCCACCTGACACAAATAATTTCTTTTGAATAGCTAGGTACTTTAGGAAAAGGAGGTTATTTGCTATGTGGTGAAAGGCTGCTCAACCAAAGCTCATAATAAAGCAAGAACAGAGAAGCTCCTGATGACCATAGCTCATCAGATGATAATCCTGCCATCATGCCTGCTAAACAAATCATTGCTTGTTCCTGGAGTGTCATTTTGCAGTGCAGCTGCACTCACTCAGGTCTGTGCAGTTGGGGCTCTAGTTGACCAGCAAGGGAGTTCTAGCTCTAGATGTTTTCCTGGGTCTCTTTGAATTGTCTGCCCCACTGCAGGGTTGTCTCAGCTGGTTTAGCTTAGTGCATGAGGCTGTGCACTGTAGCAGGCTATAATGGAATCACCCTGCAGTGGGATTAACAATCCAAGAGTTGGGCGCTGGGGCAGGAACTGGTCCAGCCTTCCAAAGTAAGCTCATCACAGTTCCTTTTCTCTTTTTTTCCATGTAGTTACTAATCCTTCAACAGCAGATCTGGCCAGAGGAGTTTTCCTTTCAACCTTCTTCCCACTCTCCTCAAGTGACTTGTTCCTTGTCCCTCTGCAGGAGATTACCCACCACTTTGTTTCTTTTGTGTGATTGCCAAGATCTGAATAGTAAAATGACTTCTTAAAATATCTAGAGCTGTACTTCCAGGTTAGGATTCTTCTCTCAACTGATCATTCCTTTCACTTTGCAGGAGGATATGGCCAGCTCTGTTGTGTGATCAGCTTTGCATGACAAGACTATGAATATGAAATGTTCTGGTTTAAGCACTAATAAAAAAGACTTTGGTATTAGTTTGCTTTGGGATGCCATAGTCAGTAGAACCCATCATGGACATGGCAGGGAGAGCATAAAACCTGATAGGAAGAACCTTGTGAACTGGATCTACCAACAGAGGAACTGTAATGTAAAAACGGCATTTGATATGTGTGGGAGGGAGTTGGTAGCAAAATTTCAAGCTTCTGGGTCATCTCTTGTTTCTCCCTTATTGCTTGGTGAGTTTATGTTTTTCCTTAAAATCTCCTCAAATTCCTTCTCTTTCAAAAGTTATTTTGTGGTGAGTCTTCATTGTTATTTTCGTCTCTGTTCTTCACAATATTGTTTTAAAATAATTACAGGAAAACCCCTGTGACTAAGGTTGTTCATATAGTAACATGTACAATTATAATAGTTAAAAGAGTTATTTTAGGATAGATCCATCAGGTTCTGATGTCTTAAACCATACTTTTAAGGCAATGACAAGGTGTTTTAATTGCTACAAGCAGCATACATTTTGGTTGAAAAGATCAGCTATCTTTATTAAAACCTGTAATAATAACACCTTTGAGACCACCTTGATTACTCTCAAAAATGTGGTCTAAGGAAAGTCATCAAGTAAACTTCTGTGACTCAAGTCTCTCTAGAGTTATTTTAAAGTCTTATCTTCAGTATCTAAATAGGTTTCAATGTTTATTTTACGGAAATATTTTTGTCGAATTTGCCTTTTTATGAAACATAAAAACAAAGTATCCATTGTGTATGAGTTATCCCTTACAGTTTTAGGTAAGTCAAAGTGAAAACCTACACAAAAGTCACTAAAATCAAGCACCAAACTGCAGGCATTTTTCTCTTGTCTAAGGTGCTGGATTGGTTGTCATCTTGAGAAATGTAGTTGTCCTTTAATCCAAACACCATTTTATGCACATAATAAAAGTGATTTCTACCCAGTAGTCACATCTAGCCATTGGCTCATAAATTCTTACCAACCCCATCTTGTTGTCCCTGATGAAGGACGTTCCTTTACTTGAAGCCAAGAGCCATCAGGTATTAAAATCACTTCCAGCAGTCACACACATGGTGAATTATGAAACAAACAACTGTAGGCATCAGAATTAACAGAGGTGAGCTGACTGGAACAGTTTCACCAAAGCAGACTTAGCATCTAAGCCTTGACTCCGCTGTGACTTCTTCTGAAATAAAATAGAAAATTATGTGTGTGTGCATATGTATATAAATAAATGTGTGTGTGCATGAAAATGCAATGCTTCTTAAAATATTTTGGAAAGGCAGATGAAATTCTTTTCACAATTTTATTCATCTGTCAATCATTAATAAATGAAGAGTGAAGTCAGGTGATAGTAAATAATAATAATCATACTGCAGACTGATTACTAGACAACTACTCAATGAACCTGGTTTATTGCAGCAGAGAAACTACTTTCCTGGAGCAGTTATGACCACTGTTAAATCAGTTTTCTAAGTAATGTGTCAATTCTGGTTCCATAAAACTGTATTGCCCTGACTCAAAACACAACGGTTTTTAAGGATGCACTTAAAATGTGGCCAGATAGGGCTGACTGTCCCTAGTTCATTGTCTTATAGGATTCTTCATAGTTTAAATCAAGCTTAGAGAGTCCTCATCGTCATTGCCTGAAGTTTTATTGCATCCAAACAGCATATAAGGTTCTTTTAATGCTTTCTGCAGTATATTTTTCAACCCTAGATAACCTCTTTCTGCTTCACTTGGAAACATTGCAAGGTAGGAATGATTGCTATACTAGGGTAGTGGCACATTGTCTATCATGGAAAGGGTTCATCTTTTTCAGCGATCTAATCAAAACTAGGCGTCTTGGTCTCCTCTCTGCAATAAGCTCTGGAAACAGGTGAGTAATTTCACTTCCTTGATCTAAGGCACCTTGCTTACAGCTGCACCAGCATACATGTGCTTTTAGAAAGGTCCTACTCTCTCCATTTATTAGAGGTTGCGCACCTGATCATCTCAGACTGCCAAAGTTGGATGGGGTGAATCTCATTCTAGATTTGCATGTTTTTAGGGTGGTTCTCTGGTGTAACTGCATACAAGAATGCAATTGGAAGACTGTGTTCTGAACCACTTCACTGGTGTTTTCCAAGTCTGTAGTGTGGTCCTAGATTGGTGTGGATGCGGCAGTCATTTCCCAGGAATTTTGGCCAGTTGGGCTGTTCTCTTCCTTGGGATATTCAGCTGCTCCAGTTCCTGTAGTAATTTTTTTGCTGTCCTTGGTCTGCTATCAGAGTAAGCAAACAGAGCTTCCCATGATTTGGTCTGTGCCCTAGCACTCCTCAGTGTTGTTTAGGCCAGTTATGTAGGCTGTCTCATCCAATTTCGGAACAAAAGATAATAATCCCTTTGGTTACATGATTGACCCAGCAGGTGCACAGAAAGGAAGGGGCAAGAACAGCTATGTCTCTGTTTCCCCATCTAAGTAACAAGCAACTCTTGAGGAGAATGGACCAACACTGATCCCTGCTCAGAGATCTATATCTTATTTAGCAAGTATGATATAATTTGTTTGACAGATGTGACAGGGTCAGGGGGAGAGAGAGAGTACGTTATTTGGAGCAGAACTGTGAGCATGTATATGTGGGGGAGGGAATTCAGTGCCTTGGAATAAAATGAAGGAATATTGGGGAGAAAGGTGTGGTGGCAGATCAGTTGAAAAGGAATAGAAAAAGATGATTTGGGAAAAACAGAAAAGTGGGAGAACAGTCCGAGGTAAGTAAGACCAGAATGGGCTGCTGAGGAAAGGAACAGTTTTAAGGCAGCTTTAAGGGGGAGAAACACCCTGTGGGAAATGAGAGTTCATGGATAATGATATCAGTTCCTAAATTAAGGAGAAACTTACCTGAGGATAAAGTATCTCCTAAAAAAGGAGGGAAGGCTCACCAAAACACATACTAGATGGAAAGGAGAAATGAATGAACTTAAAAGGTGACTTTCTAATATGACAGAGCAGTTAATGTCAACATTTTAGCAATAACTTGAAATCTATATTAACATTGTGTGCACTGCAGTATTCTAGTGTCTTGACAAAATGCTATTAAAACTTCCCTAGACAAGAGCACTAGTGTGGATGTCTCTGATTCTCCTTAGTGCTAGGATGTTAAAGTAGGCAAAGGCAGTACTCGGGCTTTTGGCAGTCTTTTAGGGATCCCAGTTGCTGATCATTAAGCAGCTTGAAGTTCAGACTGAACTCTTATACTTGACGTGATATACAGTGGGGAGCCAATTTAGAGAGCGGGGGACAGGTGCATTATGTCCTAAGCTCTAGCTTCCTCCAGGCTGATAGTTTTATGCCTAGGTTGATTGTGTTGTTTTAAGACAGTCAGGAGATAATGATGACTTTTATAAATCTGAAACCTTCTTTCTGTCTGTCTGTCTTTCTCCTGTGACGGCAGAGGTGATATTAGGAAATGAGTCAGGACTTATGAAAAAATCCCAGATAGTATTTAGGGATTGTAAACTCAGATTAGGAGCTAGTCACAGCTGCTGGGGTGGTATTTACTTTGGAATAGTAGCATAACCAGGTAATTGGAATTGTTGCTCTTAACAATTGTTAAAAATATGAGGTCTGTGCTTCTGAC
>VZTL01084567.1:0-17720 GCA_013400535.1 Scopus umbretta
CCCCCCAAACCCCCGGGCGCAAACCCCACTGAGCCCGCCCTGGGCTGAGGGGAGGCCGGGTGGGCGCTGCGGCGGCTCCTGTCTCCCGTGGGGTTCCCCAGGGTTGGGAGCCGCCGGGCTGAGCCCTCCGGAGCAGCGGCGAGTTTGCAAGGGTCGCTGCGGCGGTAACGGGGTGTGTGGGGGTGTGTATGTGTGTGTGTGTAACGGGGGGGCTGTGTGTGTGTGGGTGTGTGTGATCCCGCTTTGCTTGTCCGTGTAGCGTCTGGTTTTGATGGTCACAGCTGCACCTTTTTAGCGCTAATGTTCCCTGGTTACTAGGGGTGCTTTAAGAAAAAGCTTGCCTGCTTAAAAATCTCGCTAAATTGGCGAAATCCTGTAAGCTTTGTGGTAATGAAACTGAGCTTCCTTTCCTTTCCTTAGCGCGGCATGAAAGATGTAATCCAACGACTGGAAAGGCCTTTCCTTCAGGATGTTCCCTTCGCTCTTTTCTGGCTAGTGGTCTTGTTCACCTTTAAAGGGCCAGTGTCGGTATTTCCACGGAAATTGCCGGTACTACTGACGTTTGAATTTAAAGTTGCCGAATGCAGTGTGTCAGCCCTCAGGGTTTACTACCAGTCTTTGTCTTTATAGATGGGACATCTTCCCGAGTTAAAATAAATGCGTTTAAGAATATACTCATCTCTGATTTTTCTCTTGAGGGTCATCTGCGCCAATAACTGGGTAAACGCGTTCAGAGACCTGTGAAGTTTGTTTGGCTTGGTTTTCTGTAAGCAAATGTTCTTTAAAATTTTGCTTCACTTGTGGCTGAGGCTAGTAACCAATAAAGGGATTTGGAGAATTGGAGAAAATTTGTAATGAGCGTGGGTCAGTTGTAGATGAGCATCCATCCAGAAGATCTGTGCGCCCAATTTTATTGTTGCTTATACTAAATAATTCCAGTGACTTCGGTGGAGTTAAACCAGTCTAATGCGCAAGTAGCATCTTCTTCTAGTATTCTAAAAATATTCCAAGTGTTTCCTTTTTTAAGAAAAAAAATCCTTCCTTTTCAGTCATTATTATAGATGAGAGTGGACGGGAGCTTACCGGCCCACCTACATCCCTGTGAGTGTTACAGGCGTGGTGGGTGTATGGCAGCAGTTCTGTTAGAACTCTGCCTTATTCCAGGAAGCCTTTTAAAGGAAGGTCGAGCAGCCTGCACTGTTACCCACAAAAAATCCAGTCTGTAAAACATACCTTTTCAATGGATAAGGACTGAACGATAAACCTTGGGCAGCTGTGCAATATTCTGCCTGCCTCTGGCAGGGCAGCGTCAGGGAACCTGCCCGTGTGCTGGGACCTGCCCGGCGACCCGGCCTGGCCTGGAGCCCGCGCTGGGAAGAACAGGGAGCAGGCTGGGGACAACTCTTGTCATTTCAGCTGATACAGCACTTCTGCTCAACAAAGCGCAACTGCCAGCCCGAGGCTGATCTGCTGTAAGAGAAGTATTTCCATTTGCAGTGATGCTGTACACCAGACTTGGTTTGCCTGAGTTCAGAAGCTGTGGTGCTTTATGTGCTCAAACGCTTTTATCAGAGGGTCCCTATGCCTTTTAGAGGTGTAAATGCTAGCTTGACTGCTTAAGTGCAAGAATGCAAAAGCTTCTGCATAGGTGGTCAGTGGAAGAGACAATGCATCCCCTTAGGCAAAACCACCGGTTTCTTAACACCCCTCCCCAAACTAAAGCAGAAATAGAGTAGTGCTACAGAGCCTACTACTGGAGGCTACACTATCGCCGCAAAGTGGCTTTTCAGATTAAGCATCTGCCGTTATTTTATGCCCACACTGAAATAGGACTGCAGTAAGAGCCTGAGCCAGCGCTTATTAGTGGAAAGATTCCCACTGAATTCAGTGGGCTTAGGCACAAACCTTATGTGACTGTTTTCAAATAAAGCATAACATGGCCAAGGAAACAGTTTTGATTGCAAGCCTGTGAAATAACAACACAACAAATAAGCTTACATTAAAATTTTGTGTTGTAAAGAACAGAAGGAAAACCACCAATCCATAGTATGTTAAAGCATTTAATTCTCAGCATTCCAGTGCTTTATGTCAATTATATTTTGTCCGTAGGGGCCAGGAGAGTGCTGGAATTGTGACGAGTGATGGCGAGTCATCCCAGGCATTCAAAGTGCACAAGGTAAAATGTAAATGAATGTTGTTTTGTAGATGCCTGACTGAGATGCATGAAAGTTTGTTTCAGCTAGGAAAGGGAATAATTAGAGGGAAAGTAACACGTTTTGATGGACTGTTTTGGTTTTGTCAGTGCTAGTATCTAATTCTGTTACTTGTGCAATTTCCGTCTTAAGTGCATGTTTAAAACTAATACGCCAACGTTATCCTGCTGGGTGTATCCATGCTCGCAGTGGCAGGCACGCAGAAGTAGCCAGATCAGGCTACTGATGTCACAAAAACTGCTTACCAAAGTCGCCCCGCACCTAAGGTGTTAACTCTGGAGCAACCATGCAACTTGAGATCAAGAGAAAAGAAAGATAGTTACAGGCTATGCATAAGCAAATGGATGACCTTCTTGCTTTAGTGGCAGCTACTTTACCCATAGGTAAAAATAAACAGAACAAGAGGTTGAATGGAGGCCTGAGAAGGTCATGCAGTCTTTCTCCAGCTGAGAGAATCCCAGGGGATGTTAAAAGACATAAAATGGCCATAGCCTCGAAAGTATTATGCCAGGAGAATACCTGCATGCTCTGGGGATATTTCTGCTCATTCTGTATTGAATAGTGATCAGGAAAAAAATAATCATCAGCCTATTCCATCCTGGAAGAGCAGAGAAATAAAGAAGAGCAGGAAGGAAGGAAATAAGGAAGAACAGGAAATAAAACTACATCAGCAAAATAACCATGGGGCAATTCTTGATCTGTGTTCTCTGACCACAATCAGAAAGCAGTTTGTCTTCATGTTCAGAGGTCTCTGAGGAAGAGTAATTAAGCTGTTCAAGTAAGTCCAAGAGTAAGAACTGCTTTGCTGCAGCAGCATGTATATCTATGCACGACTGCTCAATGCCTTATGCAAAATCTTGTCTCATCAAGCATCGTGCTTGTTGCCTCTTCAGGCGTTTCCCCCCTCCTCTCTGTTACTGACAGCCTGATTCACATACACACATGCACGCACTTTTATTAAACACAGCTTTTCTCAACTTCAGCACCATGTTACCTGTTCTTCATTCCTGCGCTTGCTTGGGTTTCAGCTTTCCTTAAGGTTTACAGGAATTCCAGCTTCCTTTGAAGTGGGCTGCTGTATATATCCCATAGTAAAAAGAACTTCACGGAATTAACTTCCAGCAGGTGATATCATGATTTGTAGTGTTTCCATGTTACTGAGCTGCAACACTTAGCTGTGATGCTAAGAATTTAATTGGCTATCTCGTCATATCAGCTTTGCTATTTTAACAGTTGCAGAGCATGTCATGGCTTCTTTTATTCTTGAAATGCGTTTCTCAGCTACAGCACTTTTAAAATCTGTAATAACCGTGGTGTATTAAAGAGCTTATATGACTTGTTTAATCCTGGAAGTGGTGCTAATGTAACAAACATTTGGGTCTGTTACACTGGTGAAAATACATTTGGGACTCTGACTTGTGAACTAGTCCATAAAAATGTCAGCAGCTAAGATCCTACTGTATCCATTTGCCCGCCAAACTCCGGTTGACTCTTCTTCATAGCAGAGACGACAGGATGGAAAATGTGCCTGCTTCTCACGACATAGATTTCCTACCCAATGCTTCTGTGCAAACTCATCTTTGTCAACAGTTTAAGGCAATGCATATATTAGAGTATGAACTGGAAGACCTAAGGCATGGGTGTGTGTTCCCTTCTGATTGTTACCAGCCTTTAACCACAGATTAATAGCCCTTGACAAAGGCTAGTAATCCTTTGTTTTAAACTCTCCCAGAAAGACTCATCCAGATTTGCCTGTCAGAGCCTTTCAGCTAGATTTGTGTAACAAAACATTACTGTTGTAGCTCTGTTAGCTCAGGATGTGGAAAAACTTAAATCTCTTGCATAGCCATAGTAATGCCAGGAGGAGAAAGACTTTGATTGTTTCACACTTGGATAGGCAGAAAAAGATACTAAAGTAGCTATTCATCAGACCATTATCATGTTCTGGCATGCACCAGGCCTTGTATAATACAGACATAAGATTGTCTTCATTGGGAACATTTTATACTGGTGTAATTCACATTCACCATCCCACACCAGCACAGTCTAAATCGGAGGAATAGGTCAAACTGCAATTAAAAGATTATGTACTTGTGTAACCAAATCTGGTTTAAAGCAACACTGCTTGTCTAAGCTATTGCAATGTCTAACGTGGCCACATCCATTAGTATCGGACCTGAGAACTGTTAAGAGTGCACGGCTCTGCATTTCTGTACATATATGAGCATGTGACATAGATCTAGACCACCTTTATGTCATCTGTGAGACAACAGATGATAATTGATCTGGCATAAAGTTTGCTGAATGATTAAAGCGAACTTATACCAGTTTTGGTATAAGTATATATAAACTTTGACAGTTTGAGGCAGTAATTTTTTAACGTAAAAAGTAAGTATCCTAAAACCACATGTGCAACCACAGCCTCTTGGTACCCCGACTCTAGCAGTCACAGCAGAAAATACCCTGAAGCTGAGCTTTCTTTAAGCTCTTTTGGTTGAGCTCTGAGAACAGTCCAACCAATTTCCACCCTTCCTGTCCCATCCCTCTCTCTTCTTGTTGTACGTACAACACAGGTTATGAACCATTCACAGTTTCAGACCTCTCCTGTGTATCTTTGAAGGTCCTAGAGGAGTCTTATGTGTGCTATCGTGTATATCACAGTTACCCTGTGTGATAGGGAAACCGAGCATGAAAGATGTAAATTTTCCCACAGGCAGTGGCAGAAGCAGGAGTTTGTAGGAGGGCCTGGAATCCAGTCTTGATTTCTACTCTCTGTGCAGTTTTTTCAGACTGTTCTTGCTGCTAAATTGTCTCCACATAGTGCTTGTTGCCAAAAGAAGCTCCTGACGGCTGACTAAAAAATTTTGATGCATTTCTGCTTTAGATAGAAGGCAACCTGGCTATACAAAAAGTTCATTTTAAATAAAAAATAAAACCTCTTGCAAAAGGCTTTGCTTCCGACGTTGGCAAGAATGACAGTGGAATCTAATAAACATTATCACGGACCCACTGTAAAAGTAAATCCAATATACTGCTAACTTGTAAAAGGTTTTTTTCTACGTAGAATTTCCTTCTCACAACTTTTTACTTCTTTGCCTGTCTTCTGGCAGTCTTTTTTCTGGTGTTTTTAAATAACACAATAGTGTGGCGGTATTTTTCAGAAGATATATTTTTAGTCAGGGAATAGATTGTTCCATGAAAATCCTCAGCACAAAAATATGTATTGCTTTATTTAATAACAGGAGTAATGGGATCTGATATATCACTGTGACATGTACTCAGCTTCTTTCTTTCTTTTTCATGTCTTTTAGGTTATTTGCCTTTCTCTTAAAGTTGCTTGCATTAATGCTATACCAAAAACAAACACAAGGAGAAATGTGGAAGTTGCCAGGAAAACAAAACCAAACAGAACCTTTTTTTCTTTTTCTCCCGAAGGGAATGGGTCTTATAAATCACGTCTTCAGCGCAGACAGCCTGAAGAAGCTGTACGTTTCAAACCTCGGTATAGGGCACACGAGGTACTCCACCTCAGGCATTTCTGAGCTGCAGAACTGCCAGCCTTTTGTTGTAGAAACTCTTCATGGGAAGATTGCTGTGGCACACAATGGGGAGCTAACAAACGCTGTACGACTCAGGAGGAAGGTTAGTATCTCCTTTGGGAGGCTCTGGCATCATTACTTTCTGAGTATGAGGCAGAGATGAGCAGTAAGTTTGCTATGACTTTTCCTTAATACCAAACTGCTTCAGGTAGTGAAGGAGCTCCATAATCAAAATAAATCATTGTTTGGGAAAAAGATCCTGAGGAGGGGAGGCATTTGTAACTGTCACAGGAGATAATTCACCAATCCTCTAGACTGATGGTCATATTCCTGTTGATCAAGTGAGAAAACTAACTTAGCCATAACAAAAGGTAGCTTGGCTTGAAGCTCTGCTCCTTGGTGGTGGCTGACAGAAGCAGCAAACCATATGCTTATGATTGTAATATGAAATGGCTGGTTTGGAATATTGTCTTTATTTGGTTTTCTGCCTCGCAAAATTAATCATGAGCACCGTCGGGACATAAATGGACAAATGACAAATTTTATAGTGAGTTTGGCTAGAAGAGTATGTGTTAAAGAAGCAAATTAAAATTTAGCAGATGTTTCATTGTGAAATGTCTTCTGTGATATGTTCCATCCGAAAGCAAAAGGACATGCTCGTGCATTGAAGCGAGGCAAATGTATGGCATGCCCAAAGGAACCTACCCTGTCTTTAATCAGAGCCAGAAGGGTATGACTGGATGGCAGAAAAAAACAATGGTGAGGAAATGTAGATGGAGAGTGCAGAATCAGAGTTACATGAGATGCAAAATGATTTCTAAAGATAAACTGTAATGTGTACAGCATTGAACGGGTTGTAATAGTTGGCTAGATACACTGCAGATTCTCTTATTCTCTTCTCCCTTAGAAGCATAAATACACCAAGACAGAACAATTTGACCAAGTCTAGCAAACTTTAAGTTGCGGGATTTCAGTTTTTTAATCCCACTCTGCTTCCCTTCACACCTCTTTCTTTTTGTTGTTGCTTTGTGCCCCAACCACCATTCTGCCTTGCTATCTCTATCTGCTGTAGGTAATTTCCTATTTTCCCTTGTATATCTTACCTCTTTTCCCAGAGCAACCAGAAGCACAAAGCTGATTGAATGGCCCAAACATGAATTTATGCCCTGACTATTGGTGGCATTAATTTTGCTGGCATGCGGAGCAAAGGATTGAGATGTGAAGGGAGAAATGTAGTACCGGGCACAGATGATTGTACCAGCTCTTTTTACGTACTTGGTTTGCTGGAAGAAATTTGACATTAGTGTGATCTGGTCACCTGAAGCACTGATATGTTTTAAAACATTTGTTCGTTGCGCAAAGGTGTTGTTAGATTAAAATCTGAGCAGTGTTATGTGGGATTTTTTTTTTAATGTTGGTAACACTTTTGGTTTGTGTCTTAAAAGCTTATGCGGCATGGTGTAGGACTGTCAACCAGTTCTGACAGTGAACTGATCACCCAGCTGCTGGCTTTCACACCTCCTCTAGAAAACGATGATACAGCCGACTGGGTAGCAAGGTGAGGAGGATGGGTTTCAGAATCAGGAAAAGCAATCTAATCTCAGCATAATATGCAGCTGTAAATGCACACAGCTGTTTGTGTGACACACAATTATGTTCACCTATGTCTCATTTCAGAATAAAAAATTTAATGAATGAAACTCCAACTTCATATTCATTGCTAATTATGCATAAAGACATAATCTATGCAGTACGTGATCCGTATGGGAATCGCCCACTTTGCATTGGTCGCCTTATTCCAGTAGGGGACATGAATGGAAAAGGTAAACCATACATATATATTCATAATCATATACATATACATATATATATATGTATATATATAGTTTGTGCCTGAAATCACTGATATAAGTAATTAAAGCTACACTTACTGAGATGTAAGTAGGAACATGTGATGCAAAAGTCAGTTCTGAAAATTCAAAACAAAAAAAAAAGTTGGTAAGGAAAAAATAATTCTTAGGAAGTCTGCAAACATCTTTTCTGTTCCCAGCAAAAGGGAATCCTAGTCGCCTGTTGACAGTGTCAGAATTAGGCAACCCAACTGTGATAGAATATTTGTGACAATTAATTAACATCTCATCACCTAAACTGGAAAGCAGGGATGAACAGAATCACAGAAGGGTTGAGTTGGAAGGGACCTCTGGTGGTCATCTGGTCCAAATCCCCTGCTCAAGCAGGGCCACCTACAGCCAGGTGCTCAGGACTATGTCCAGTCCAGAAACAAGTCTGGTTTCTCCTTTCTCCTGTAGTAAGGTGGCCGAAAAGTGCTGGATAACTGGCAATGTATTTCTGAGTTGCGAGCACTCCCAGTCACATGCAGTATCGTAATGGAACACTATACAATCAGTTTATGGGAAAAATTCTTTGTATTCCTGTTTAGCCTGCAAATCAACAATTTCCATGAAGTGAGATTAAAATCTGTTCGTTTCTATAAAAATAAAATAGTTCAAAGGCAAAGTAGTAAATGCTTCCGTATCTTCACAAAACTTGGTAATTTTAACCACAAGAAAAATTATCAAGATTTTTTCACAGCATACAAACATTCCTACCCTATGTTACACAATTTGATCTTTCCTGTGCCTGTCTCTAAAAAGTCTCCTTATTGGAGTTCAATCCAGCATCCATTGTAATCAAAAGGATCTATCAACACATTTAGCATAGGAAAAGTAAGGAGTTTCTTGTGTGAACAAAAGTAATTGTGTATATCTGAAGTTGCTGAACTAGAATTGGAAAAGTTTGAAATAGTGCAGAGATGACAAAGGTAGTTATTTGAATTGTCTCTCTTCATGAACTGCAAATACGATGCTGTTACTTCCACTTCTGCCTAGAACAGGTTTATGATGTTTACATTGGGGTTTTTTTTTTTATAATAATAATATTACAGAAACTTTGGAATGCTATACCTTTTAGTTAGAAATTACAACAGTCTTTAATTGTGCACTTGGCAACCCAAACCATAGCAAGCCAGATACTACAGTAGAAATGCAATTGCGGGGGGGGGAGGGGGGGAATGGTAACAAGAATTGTGGACTGTAACTGAAATCTTTCATTTCAGGAAAAGATAACAGTGAAACAGAAGGATGGGTAGTCTCTTCTGAATCCTGTAGCTTTTTGTCCATCGGTGCAGAGTAAGTGCCCTGATTCTCACTTTATCTGAAAGCACTCCTCGGGCAGTGATTGAACATTAAACCTCAAATTGCCAAATATCATAATCTATAACAATGTGAAAGACATCAAGGATTAGCTTGCTGGGCTGTTTGGAGGGGGGTAGGTTTGCCAGTCCTGTTTTTTGCCAGTCTATTTTCTTGAACAGATTAATGTAGAAGAATTACGTGTTCAGAAAGTAGCAGTAAAGACGACTTTACTGTTGTAAAGTAATTACCTTTTACTTGTTGCATTAAACCTGGTTATCCGTATAACTTTAATTTTAGCCTCGTTCGCAGCTGAATCGTGCTACGAAATAATTCTTCAACTACAGAAAGGTTACACTGGTTGCCCACAGGCTGGACTAACCAGAGCTGTAGCATATACTGTCTGACAAGCCAGTCCCCTTGTCTGAAAAAAATGATGGGCACCTGAAATTATTTCCATGCAGGCAAACACCCATCAGAGCCGAAACGTGAGACGACTTTCACGTTACCTCTCTGTCTAAGATACTCTGAGAAGAAATGTGTGATACTGTCTCTGGACAAAAAGAGAAGTGTAAGAGGCTCTTTGGGAGACCAGAAATTGGGCTTTCTTGAGACAAGTTATTCTACATATGGATAAGAATAACTGTTTTCTGAAACGTCTTCAAAATCTCTGTTAAGAGAAGCTTACCATGTAGGACCATCAGCTGAAGCCTGTGGGCTTTTAAAAAAACAATTTTGTCTCCATTTCTGCTATTGCCAGTGCTGCTGCCTGCTAATGCTAGTATCTGACCAGTGAATAATCACAGATTTGCTCACCTCTGATTTATACCTCCAGAATATTTCAATATTTTGGGATAGATTTAGATTGAAATTGTTAGAATAGCCACCTGAGGACTCACTAAAGGATCTAGAGAAATGTTTAATAAGGTTAAACATTGTAACATAATAAACCTAATACTATTCCATATTTCTTTAGAAACAAGAACTGGAATATACATTTCCAGTCAGCTTTATGTCATTTAGGGGTAGCTGCCTGTCACTACTAGACAGGTATTTCTCTAGATATTGGCTTGTGGGGCAGGATTTTTTTGGTTACCATCTTTATTCTTGATTATGGTTTTTTATATTGCATTATAATGTTTATTAACTTCCATAGAAAAGTCCTCTAGTGTTGATCCAGGACTAATTTATTAAAATATATTTAATCTCAATTAAGCCTGTACTAGACTTGAGTACTGTACATCTCACATATAAGAAAAATACCACAATTCTCTGGTACTAAGCATTAATTTACTGCTTTTGGGTATTCATTCAGACTGTTTTAGTATGGGTCACTTGTTTTAGCGTGTTGGTCTTAAACCACTCCAGTTCAAATCCTAAGATAGAAGCAAATTGTCATGTTAGGTTGTTCAAAAGCATTTTTTCCTGTCAGGTGAATCTTGTTTATATTTCAAAACTATAATCCAGGTTCAGGACATTTCCAAATGCTATGTATTTCTCTTTCAAGGTACTATCGTGAGGTCCTTCCTGGAGAGATTGTGAAAATATCCAGATATGATGTCCAGACACTGGATGTTGTACCAAGACCTGAAGGAGATCCGTCAGCATTCTGCATCTTTGAATATGTTTATTTTGCAAGACCAGACAGTATTTTTGAAGGTAAGAAGGTGTAACATACAAAGCTCCTCCCTAAATAGTGGAGAATGATGACTCTGGAAAGGATCTGGGAGTACCAGGAGTAGAGTACCACTGAATGTGAGCTTGCAGAGCAGGGCTGGGACAGAATGGGTTGGCACAGTTCTTGAAGACATGGAACTCATCAGGAGGAACATGTAACATCACCTTCCTGTTCCTGGCTCTGCATATGGCCTCAGTCAGGCTGCCTGCATAGTCCTATGCAAGAGATGAAAAGAGCTAGAAACACGATTAAGGTGGAGGAAATATCCCTTAAAAGTGAGAGACTTAAGAAAGGAACTTCTCTGGTTCTTGGAAAACTTTTTAAAAATTAGACTTACGAAATAGGATCTGCAAAACACCTTTATCTTGGCATTTCCTTTGCAAGAAAGGGTAATTGCAGGAAGATGCTTTTAATGTAACTTGAAAATCTATGCATTATCTAAATACTTGGGATTGTCAGTCTAAAGCTTTTATTATTATTTCAGTGGAAGCCCTCAAAAGTAGTCTCAGTGACCAGATATTAGCCAGGACTCTCATACCTACAAACAAGCTCTTCTTCTACGGCCATGCCATCTGTTGATCCTGTGCAGTTCCCCACCCTTATAAAGCCAGTTTCACCCCAGATCCCTTTTTTTCATGGTCCTCTTACCCTTCAATATCCTCACTTCTAACATTCCTTAGTAGTCCTGCTGTACCCTTTGCTATGCCTAATCTCATCACAATACCTCCAGTTCCCTCCCATGCTGCAAATTTTTTAGGACTTGAAAAGCTTCTGAGGACTCTTATCCCCTTACTAAATTTGGGGTGAATTTTGCCAACTGATTCAAAGTTAGTAAGTGGGCAGAGACAGACAGTAGGATTGCACAAACTTTGTCTGCTGGAGAAACCAGCCTAAAATAGAACATGCACGTTATGAACGGGCAGGTATAATTTCTACTTCTTTCCTCCTGTAAATAGATTTTGTAACATCCACAGGACCTTTGGTTACCTGGTTAGGGCAAACTGGATTTTAATTCCCTGTGTAGTGACATGAATGTGAACGTAAGAATATGGCATGATGGAAGGAAATAAAAAATGGCTTTATGTGAGTGACTGCTTATTAGTTCTGGAGCTTTTCTCACTGACTTCTATGCCTGCAACTTGCCACAGCAATTTGTACAGCAGACTGAGAGGAAATCTGAATTACGCATACCAGGAAAAACACTTCTTGCTGTTCTTAGGTCAGATGGTGTATTCAGTCAGGAGAAGATGCGGGCAGCAGCTTGCTATTGAAGCACCTGTGGAAGCAGACCTGGTCAGCACTGTTCCAGAGTCTGCAACCCCAGCAGCTCTTGGCTATGCTCAGAAGGTATACGTTAACTTGCCTTTTTTTCCCCCAGGCATGTCTACACATACCTCTTTTTGTAGTGGGGAATTATGGTACGGGCCATTAGAGTTTTGTATTGATAAAGCTTTCTTTGCATCTTGAGTATGCTGGATGCTCCCATTGAGTCATCCGGACTTGTTTTTTTCTGTTGTTATTCCACTATATTAAGGTATTTCAAAGTTCTGTGAAGTCATACTAAGTCCTAAGGTTGCTTTGAAAAAGCAGTAAGTGAGAATAACTGGTTTTATAGATATTAATTCTGTTTAATTGTCTCCTTTTTACAGTGCGGACTACCATATGTTGAAGTACTCTGTAAAAACCGATACGTAGGAAGAACGTTTATCCAGCCAAATATGAGGTTACGGCAACTTGGTGTTGCAAAGAAGTTTGGCGTTCTGTCTGATAATTTTAAAGGCAAGCGAGTTGTTATCATTGATGATTCAATTGTGAGGGGCAATACCATTTCACCGATAATAAAACTACTGAGAGAATCAGGAGCGAAAGAGGTAAGTTAGTTTTCAGTGAGTACAATACAGATGCAAACAGAAGCCTGATGGGAGGGTAAAGCACAGGGGTTTGTCTTCATTTGTACTATAAATTTTTTCCCTATTTAAAAGAGCAAATGTGCAAAAAACCAATGGCTAGTGCATGTTTATTGTGAAGATAGCTTGAGAAGTTTCTTCTGTCCGACTCTGATTTTTGGGACATGAAGGGGGGAGGAACGGGTCTCCATTTATGAAGCGCTATCTGGCAAATAAAGGGAAAGCAGATTAGTTAAAATCAGAAAATCAAGTATCGGTGTGGTATTCATGACGTACATGTGACTTGTGGTACTGCGTTAAGTACAACCACATAGTGCAGTAAACAGGCACGCGCCTTAAGTCACCAGAGCACAAAATTTTTAATTGATTAAGATGTTTTTAACTGAAACAGAATGTGCAAGTCTGTCACTGGAGAAAAAATGTTCTGTAAAATATTTCACCTTGTACACTGAAACATGTGCATCAAGGATTGAACACCACAGAAGAAAAGCAAAATCAAGATGGAACATTTTAATAACATTAGGCAACGTTGCAAAAATAAATTCTAAAACGGTCTTTCTCTCCCCTGTTGTGTTGGCATCTGAAAAAAGTTTATCTTTTAACCCTTCCATGAGTTCTGTGTAGTGCTGTGTTCTGTTCTTCATGATTATTTTGCAGAACTGGGACTTTGCTCTTGTGTTACGATCTGCTGACCTTTGCCTTATAGCGGTCTGTTTTGAAACTGTATTTTTATTCAGGTGCACATCCGTGTGGCTTCACCTCCCATAAGATTTCCTTGTTACATGGGAATAAACATTCCAACTAAAGAGGAGCTCATTGCCAACAGACCCGAATTTCATGATCTTGCAAACTATATAGGTAAAAAGCTTTTTTTTCTTTCCTTTTTTTTTTTTTTTTTGAAAGAGATTTTACCTGTAGGTGTTTTATTGTCTGCATCAAAATAAAGGGCAACATATCAAGGCAACAGTGGCAAAACTGACTAAAAAATCATAAGGTTGATACACTAAATTTCTGCATTGTGAGTACCCTACGGATCAAACCAATTTAGTTACACACTTTTTTTTAACACAGTAAGTGAACTATATTTCTCCAGACAACAGAAGGCATTAGAATAATTGCGTAATCGTACCTTACAAATAAGGTGTTACAACACAGCTTTCCAATACATGGAGCTCCTTCTGGGAAAGTCTACAACAAGGAGCTACTGTAGGCAAAATACCAGGAAGAAAATATGTGGTGAAAATCTGTGCTGTAATGAAAAGCTAATGTACTTTCACTTTCATGAGATACTCATAAAAATATGTTTGGAATTTGTAAACACCCACTGATTTTTCTACAAATTTAAATTTATGTAAATAATTTTAACTGCATTATAGATTTCACTTTGAAAGAAATGACATTTGAAACTAATCAAAGAATGTTAAATACATTCTCAAATCTCTAGAATGCATCATGTTTGCAGCAGAACAAAAGAACCAACAGCTTATGTTGCTTGTGATGTGGTAAATAGCGTGCTCTTCATCAGGGTATCAGCAACGGAAGTCACGTGAAGGCTTCTGAGTGAGGAGACCTACTACATATGGCCTACTGTGCTGCAAAGGATTTTCAAAAATGGTTTAAGAACATAGCTGTGGTTAGAGTTAGGAAACTGCAAACTAGGATTTCCTGTGTTAAATACTTAACTCTCGCTGTCTAGTATCACAATGAATTCTTTTCCTCAAAATTATTGTGAAGGCATGTTGAAACACTTCAAATTTGTAGGATCTCATTTTTAAGTATTACTTGTAAAATAATGAGTGCAAAGGATAGAAAACTCATGGCGTGAAAAGGCCATCAAACCTTCCTACTGCTAGAACTTTTGCATGAACTGCATATTTAATTGTTTTTAACGTGATGGGCTTCCCCTCCTCCAAGTCCCAGAAAGGGTTTGTAGTCCGAGGTGCGCAGTTTGGGAAGCGCCAGCCACGCACACATCTGCTTCCAGGCCCGAACCGCAGGGTAACTCTGGGAAACTGCAGGGAGTTTAGGGAGTCTTAACACACACTCTGGACTTTGTTTCCATTTTCTGCAGTATGTGTGATGTATTTGTTCCCCACTCAGAACTTTCCGTCTAGATTTCAGTGAGTCCACTCCCTGCACAAAGAATGTGAGAAGGCCAAGGCTTATTACAGTCTGGTAGTTTTTCATATCCATTCTCTCTGGATAAGATGATCCAGCTCCGTACAATAATGCGTCTGCATGTCCAAAGAGCACCGCATTTGGTGCAATATTGTAGCTTTAATGGAAGAATTCTTCATTTCCTCTAGGAGCAGACAGTGTTGTCTATCTTTCTGTGGAAGGGCTGGTATCGTCCGTGCAAGAAAGCATCAAAGCAAGAGAAGAGAACGAGAACAGCCTTAAAACCCAGAAGTCGCGTGTTGGAAAGATCGGTCACTGCACAGCATGTCTCACCGGAGAGTATCCCGTAGAGCTAGAATGGTGAATTTTTAGTCGATGACACCAGTTCATCTCTTGTTGAATGAAGCTTTTTCAAAGATGCCTTCTTGCTTATAGTCTTCTTATATTTAGGTAATATGGAAATCTTGTTACAATTGCTGATACTAAAATATATCTTTACAGGACAGACTTACAGAAAGTCCGATGTGCTGATGAAAACAATGTAAGCAGATTAAAATACAAAATCATATAGTTTTGATGCACAGTTGTGCCTTCTATTTTCTCATAAAATATTATAAAAAACATTTTAAATGTTTTTTTAATTGTGTAGCAGTCCCAGAGATTTTTGTTTGGGTCTTGTCCCAAAAGATATCCCCCTTAGACTTGTTCACAAAGTACAGATAATGAACCGCGTGGTGTAATTTCAAATTATCAAAGTCTTAATGCAGAAGTATGTGAAGTTTGCTTTTCTCCATAGGAAAAATACCAGATTCTGAAGAATCAAGTTGCTTCCTCAGCAGTTCTTGCGTAGGCTTTTTAAGAATAGAAGTACCTAACTTTTGCATATATAGCTAAACAGCCTTTTTAAATCAAGCCCTTTGTAACAGATTCTATGAACATAATGTTTAGCATATGGTTTTAAAAAATGAAGACTCAGGGAAACGCACAGCCAAAATCTCTCTAGTTTTATAACTTTAAAATTCTTTTTTTGAAGTCCAGTGTAATTACATTATCTCTGTGTGCTTTTATCAGTTGCCAGTAGGAAGTGGAAGGAGAAAAAATACTTGGCACTGCCTTTTTTTTTTTTTTCTGTTTTACATCTTGTTTTCTCCAGGATAAGTTCTGACAATTTCTGAAGTCTGAGCTAATGCTCAATGTGCTTTTCATACATCGACATCCAAAGTAAACTGAAAAATAAAGTAACTTTTAATTCTTAACAGTAAATATGATACATCAACTGAAGATTATGAGTTGGTTTGGATGTAGTCTTATTTTGCTACATGACTGCTGTTACAGTAAGTGTAGTGTTTTAAAAAAATAGTTCTGAAGAACCATTAGCTATTGAATACATTGTATTTTTTAATTGGTCACAATTACACAGTTACTTGTATACATGAAGATCACCTGGACAATGAACCACTAGCTGAAAATGGAAAAGCACCTTTTGAAAACTATTGCGAATTTACGCACAATTGTAAAAATATGTTTTATACCTCAGTTTTCACTGAATACCAGCAACTTAATTTTAGATTTTCTATTTAATATTGTGTATTTTGGCCTTATAATTGTTTGTGACACTGTTAAAAATAAATAAATAGAAAAGTTGAAGACTTTTTCATTCCCCACCATCTTCCACATAGTTGGGAGAATTACAGCACTGGTGATTAAATTCAAAAGGGAGCTTTCTTACGTGGGATTTGTAGCAATTATGCCTGATAGACAATCACAAAAGTCCCAATTCAAGAAAGCATGTAAATACCTTTAATGAGGTCAAGACTGTGCCTCGTGCAGTGGAATCAGAACCTACTTGCAGTCAAGCCTATGGAGAATCTAGATTTTCCTGAGCATTGGGCTCTTACTGTGTGTTCTTCACTAAAGCCCAGATCTGCTTCTTGCGGGATACACATGGATCTCTTCTGTCTCATTAGCAAGTTTGTTTTTTTTTTTTTTTAACAGAACCAGAACAGTTCACCTGGACAGTAAACTGAGCAAAAATAGAAGAGGGTAAAATCGCTCTGACCACCCCCTCTTCCAGATTAACCAGGGAAGAGTGTGAGAAAACAGAAAAACTGTTGTTTTCCACCTTCCTTCTGTCCTGCCCTCAAAAAAGCAATCATTTTTAAAAGAAGGGATAAGTCGAGCTCTTAGGTTACAGATACATGTGGGGAGCCCTTTCTACTTGAGATGAAAACTTAGGTGCACAGTTTAACATGGTTGCAAGCAGAAGTCTATCGATTTATCTGAAATTGCTGATAGAACAGACTGCAAATGAAACTTGTGCAAATACTCTTTTAACATGTTTTGAAAACTGGTATTTTTGAAGTCTGGTAAGAATTGCTTAAATGTGAATTGAGCACTAGGTGGCGTAATTCCGATTTCAATAAAATGAGTCCTAATGCCGTTTGTCCCTCCACGTCATGCAGGTGAAATTACAAGGTCTGCTGCTGTAAGCACTGTAATTTTTAGATACACTACATGCCTAGTCTTTAGTACATATTTTTAAAACCTCAAGTTAAAGGGGAGAGGGAGATACTTTTCCAAGTGTCATTTTATTCTCCGACAGCTGGATTTATGCCTCAGGTTACCAGGCCTTTTTTTAACCACACAGAGCAGGCGCACACATGCAATGAGTATGTTGAGTGAGCAAGCTCCTGGTTTTAGGTGTCGCTCTTTGTATTAATATTTTACTGTGAAACTGTTTCTGCTGTACTACCAATGTGCAACTGTGCCAAATTGTCATTTACAAAATGTGACAAAACACTAGCAAGCTAATGCCTGACCTCTCCTACGTGTAACATTAAAAGCCGTTATGAACTGGTCTCTCGTCCTCTCTCTCTCTCTCTCCACGGCACTCCGCATCCAAGGTTTCCTTAATAAAGCCACCCTGGAAGCGCCCTCGAAGCTGAAGCAAATAATTTCGTCTCCTGGAGGACATCTCGCTCCCCCGCAGCAGCCCGCGCCGCCCCACCGCTGCCTCCAAGCGGCAGCCGCGGGGGAAGCGCGCCCCGGCCGCCCCCGCTCGCCCCGGCAGGGGC
>VZTL01084573.1:0-15582 GCA_013400535.1 Scopus umbretta
TGACCAGCTCTCTTGGACCCCCTTATCTTCTAGAGCCCTATTCCATGGGATTCTTCCAAGTAGGTCCTTGAAGAGTCCGAAGTTAGCTCTCCTGAAGTCCAAGGTTGCGATCCTACTTATTGTTCTGCTTCATGATCCTGAACTCCCACCATCTCATGGTTACTGCAGCAGAGGCTGCCCCCAACCTTCACATCCTCAACCAGTCCTTCTTTATTTGTCAGCACAAGGTCCAGTAGCACACCTCTCCTCATTGGCTCCTCCACCACCTGTATCAAAAAGTTAGCATCAGTGCTCTGCAGGAACCTCCTGGACTGTGCATGTCGTGCTTTTGTCTGGTCCTTCCATCAGGGTGGTTGAAGCCCCCCATGAGAACCAGGACCTGTGATCATGAGGCTACTTTCAGCTGTCTGTAGACAGCCTCATAGCACTGATTTTAGGCAGAAATTCCTCTTGGTTCGCATTAAGCTGAAATCAGCAGGAAGTTGTGTTTAAAACTGGGATTTTGTAGGGGACCAGTGTTGTGCCATTACTGCTAGGGGAATTAAACTTTATGTGAATGTATTGTTAAGTCAAGATATTTTGGCAGCAAAGATTGTCAGCTGTTACTGGTGTATAAATAATTTATCTTTTCCTACTGAGGTTATTTGTATTTGTTTTAATGTACATTTTGATAATTTTTATTTTTTCTTTCTTTTTCAGTATGTGTTCAGGACCAAATCATTTGAAGAAAGGACTGTTCATGAGGAGCTGGCCAAGAATATGACTGGTCTTCTGAAGTTAAATGACCAAGTAACAGTGAAACAGGTTTTAAAGGTGAATGATAGCTTGAATTAGCATATTTGTAGTTTTACTACTGGTTTTCTGCATGAAACTCCCTCGCCGCATCTCTTTCTCTTCTCCTTTCTCCCTGCATGAGCTTTGCAGAAATAACATCTGGCAGTGATTCAACAGAACAGATTTACCAGGCTTGCTACATTTTCTCAGCATAACACGTTTCTCAGAATGCCATGATTTGCATAATAAAATTCCTCCTTTCTGTTACAGCTCAATCTTGAGTTGGAAACCTAATTCTTATACAATATGATGTGAGCAATTACTTTTAGGATACTTTGTTTTAATTTTTATTTTGGAAGTTGCAGGGAGAATAGTCATTGGTAAATAAGACATTTATATCTGATTTCAGCTGCTGCTTTGATTGACAGTGACCAAAATGAGAATGATTGAGGTTTCCTGAGGTTTCTCATATCAAACCAGGTCGAAGAAATTCATACATGTGCAAGCTCCATCACTAAGCCTGTTGGTTATGGTATAAGAGCTAGCCAGTCCAGCTCAGGATTTCCCAGTGGCAAAAATATGTTCAACTGTTTAGAGTGAACCAGTTCCTATTTCCTGTGCTGAGCCACTGGAATAGCAAAAATAGGCTGAAAAAAGCAGAAAAGCTGGCCTGTAGGAAACCTGGGCCATGCAAAAGTACTTGTTGTTGGGTTTGTTGTGGGGTTGGTGTTTTTTTTGCAATTTGTAAGCTTTTTGAGTGTATTTGTTTCACATATCTCCTGAGATATGTGTAGGTTACAGATATTAATCTGTGTCCTACCTGTTCACTGTTACAAATGGTATTTGAGAAACCACTCTGTTTAAATTTTAAACAAGTACTATCTTATTCTGGGGTCGAATTAGCAATCTGCTGGACCTAACAAAGCAGTTTATTCTCAGCGTCTGTTTTCTGAGGTTCTCTGCATCATGCACTTCTGCCAGTTACCTGCAAACAAGCAATGAAGACAGTGCTCAGCAGAAATGGAAGGACTGTAGGAGTTCGTGGGCTTCTTATTGCACAGAGCCACAGTGACAAAGCGCCTGAGATGGCTTCAGCTCTCTTAAGGACATGATCCAACGTTACTCAAATACGTGGCACTTAGGCTTTTTAATTTATTTGTCACGTGGAGTTTGACATTGTGCATTACTGAGAAATGCCATCCATCTGTAAGAAACGGTAATGCATTATAAAGTATTTATCAGATAATCATTTTTCTTAATCTCTTCTTTACTTCTTTTGAACAGCATTCCTGGTTCTTCTTTGCAGTTATCTTAAAATCAATGGCACAGCACCTGGTTGATACAAACAAAACAAAGGTAAGTATATACATGATCTCAATTAAGTAGGCAATCAGTCTCTTAGGGAAAATGCAGAATCCTGGGAAATGTACATATTTGGACTTTTCTTCTTGACTGGTCAAAAAAAGAAATGCTGTTGCACTTTGTAAAATATTGGCTTTACCCACAAAAACATTATATTACCTGCTAGGCTCAAACCTGTTCTTTCTTGTAGAGAACTCTTAGGTCAAAAATACAGTTGCACCAGCTTTGTGGGCAGGTTAGAATAGGATGAGAATTTCTAATTTCTGCTGGTTACCCAAACACTTGATTATGCCAGACAGCAAATAAATCACCTAGAAACTCTGCTTTGCTTTGAGCAAACCTGGAGATCAGTGCTTTGACCTGTTTTCTGCCTGATTATCAAAGATGCTCTTAGTATACTTGTGCTGGAATCTGAGGATAACATTTCCCACTTTCCTATGGACCAGATTCTTCCTTTTGGGGTCTATACTCAGAATAGATCCATGGAACTCTGGGAATTATTTTTTTTTTATGTTGAATAACCTGTGTTTTATTGTCTTTATTCTTGGCCTGAATGTATTTTCAGGTTTAATGTGCAACGTTATACACTCTCAAGTGATGATCTATTCCCTGCTTAGGTTTCTCGAACTCAGAGGTTTCCAGAATCATTTCAAACTGAGCTAGATACACTCGTGATGGTCATAGCAGACCATGTTGTTTGGAAGTACAAAGACGCTCTTGAAGAAACCAGGAATGCAAACTACAGCACTGCCAAATTTCTCAAGGTGAGGTGTTCTGTCATTACAGCATATGCACTTATTTCCCCATACTTAATGCAAACTTGAGACTATTCTACTCTAGTCAAAGGGAATAAAAACAATTCTGAGTGAATGATGGCTCAATTTCCAAGTTTACTGTTGACCTGTAGTTCAGTTTTTCTATGCCCTTGGGTCTTTGAGAATGCAAAAGCTTTATCCAAGCCTGCTTTAAAGCAATTCTGATTCATTTATATCTCTTCTCTGAAAGAGCCCAAGTTTTCAAATTTTGCAGACTATTACATTACATTCAAATGGGTAAAAAGTTTGGTAAGAATGAATGAAACCAATGTAGTTAGAGCTGAGCTGATATTTTTTTTCTTTAAATACTATAGCTCTAAATGACTGTGGGTAGATTATTGTTTCCTAATCACAACCAGAGTGGGAAGCTTTTACAAATCAGAATAAGCAAATTGCAAATATTATGTAAAATACTGTAACCTACCTTTTTAACTCTGTAATGCCCTTTCATTTACCAAGTATAAGAAAAGACGTGCGTGCTTTGGAAGAGTCACTAAAAGGGGTTGCATTTTATGGTTTTGTCCTAATATTTCTCAACCATTTTTATTTTCCCAACACTGAATTAGCTGTGGAGCATGGGAAGATTGCCATTCATTAAGTTGTGTGGCCAGACACTTAAGCTGGGTTTAAACTGGACACACACACACTCCTTTCCATTAAGGGAATGATTTATGTTAATGATGTACAGAACATTGGATATAGTACACACTGAAACCCCAGCTCAAATCTTTTATGACAAAAGGAGAGAGCAGTGTTCCAGCAATAAAATGTTCCTGTGAGCTTATAAGGAAAAAACCCACAAAATGAAGTTGGGTTTTTCTCCTTTCATACATAGGTGAAATAAATGATAAACTTGCTGTGTTGGCCCTGTGTTGCCTCTGTTGCTGATCTAGAAGTATATGGAAGCTGTAGCTGCTGTTGGCATACTGACGTTAAGCTGTATCTATCCACAGTGTTACATCATTTGGAAGATGATGCTGGTTGGAGGCAGGAGCAGAGATGGAGGGGCTTAGTCAGTAGTTGTGTTGCACTTCTGGAGGTGTTGCAGATTTGCATGCTATTTTTGTGCGTTACTTGGCTAAAATGGGAAGACAGTAATGTTGTGTTATATGATATGGCATATGGCTGTGTTTTGATTTCTTTTTGAATCTAGTCTGCCAGAAAGAATTACATAGGTTAGGGAAGATGTGGCTTTCTCCAGGCTGGGATGACAGCAGCCTTGTTTGAATGCTGTGTGGTGGAAGGCTTGGTGCTTCACTAGTTTTGCAGAGTTCAGGAACACCAGAGAAAGGGAGAATTCAAGATTGTATTCCCTATCTGGAAGCAAGAGCAGTGTTCTCATTGTAATGTAGTGGTGTATTTGCTTCCAGATAGATAATGTAGCTCATAGACAGCAAGTATTGTGGCTGGATTGATTCCTCAAGAGTCATTGCTCTGTCGCTGAAGGAGATATTCAGGTCAGCTCTCATCACATAGCGCCTCTAGTGATTGAGTGTTGCAGTACATGAATGACTTGCATTAGATAAGCTTTCTCCTAGTGCACTGCTACACTGCAATAGTTATTTTAGGTTGTAGAAACAGTGAAAATGAAAAGTTTGATCAGTTAATTATTACTGAAAATAAATTAAAAATTCGAACTAGATTCACCAGTTCCCTGGTTGTCCTTGCACTGCGATAACACTAACTTCATATGTGCAAATGATTCAAGTTTAGGTGACACAAGGCAAACAGACAGGTAAGTGAGGCCATGTACTGCTTTTTTGGCTATGAAATAATAATTCTTTTTTCCCCCTTTCTTAGCGCTGTTTTACATTTATGGATCGTGGATTTGTGTTCAAGATGGTCAACAACTATATAAGTATGTTTGGAACAGGAGATAGCAAGGTATAGTTTTGATTTTTTTTTTAATTTAATGTATTTTTTTAATTTTAATTTGGTTTTGTTTTTTCTGAAGTGATTGGCTAGCAGAATATTTTTATATTGAAACTATTTACGATCGATTCCATGGCTTCACCATGCTCAGAACTCAAGTCAGTGGAAACATTTACTGTAAATATGTGTTAAAACCTCTTGGGTTTGAGCCATCTATCCCCTTTTCTGGCAGTAAATAGCTGTGTCCAAATGACTACTCGCTAAGCCCTGCAAAAGCAAACGCTGCAAAGACTGCTCAGACCAAAGCATGAAAAAGGCTGACCAGTCAGAAATTCTTTGAATTCAAGCTTTGATTCTTTGGACAGTACACTTGTGGTTTAGTCTATAAATATCAGCAGCAATTGGCAGTAATTTTCTTTGAGGAGATTAAAGTAAGAACATGCGAACAAGTTACCGTTGTGTAAACTCAAGTGAGAATGTGACATCACGGTTACTTTGAATGAATGGTATGCTTTTACCTCATTGATGATGCAGGAAAGCCAATCTGCTCCAAATTAGTTTGTGCTTGCTATGAGGAAAATGCCCTGCAGCCTGAATTTCTTCTATAATAGCTATAATAGTCAGTTATATAGTTTGAACAATAAATTTCAAACTGCAAGTGGTCCCCAAATTATTCAGCTTGACTCCTTTGCTCTTCATCCATCAGAATGAGTCACAGGCTTTTTCTCTTCCATGACTGGGTTTCTGAGCTGTCATACTGGAGCATATAAACAAAATGATAGATAACAGAATGTATTCAAGATACGCACTTTGAATGACTCATCTTTCCCAAAAAAAGCTTACAAAACTTCTGTTGATCTGGGCACTTTTTAGGTAATGAGTGAGATTACTCCAGGTCTGGTTTGCTTCTTACTAAAACCAACTTCATGCTGCACTCAGGTTTTTCACCTAATCTCTGGAACAGATGTAGAATGGAGTCTCTTGGTATTAATGTCATAGCCTGAAGTCTGTAATTCTGTAAATAATATTATGCAATCTGAAAATTGTTTCCACATTTCAAACTTCCCTAAATACATTCAAACACAGAAACAGATGTTTAATTAAAAAAGCCAATTAATGGCCAGTGGAAAAGCCTGAGATTAGTCAGTGTGCAGAGCAGAACTTAGCACCTCCTTGGCAGTAAGTGAGTGCACATTGCCAGCCACCCAGCATCCCTCCGGAGCCATCTGCCAGGATGCGTGGAAGCAGAATCACTGCGGAGCTGAGACAGATGTAGCACTGGAACAGGCTTTGTGGCACTTGAAAACAATAGCTACAAAATTAAATAGGAGATTTCTGACCTCAAGGAGAGAAAGGCCTTGCATTGTTTTCATTTTCAGTCAGATGCCTAAGCACGTCTGTCATTTAAACACGCTGCAGAGTTTCTTTCTGTGTGTCTTTTGCTTCTTTAACTGGATTGTTTATGTAACAAAAAGTTGATACTGCCATCTGATTTGTCTCTTCAGAAAATGTAACAGTGTATATTGCTCTTTGAATAAGTAGTTTGTGGGTGTATCAGTCTATAACATTGCAGTTTGAATTTATTGTAATTGTGAATGAAGCACCATAATTTCTGTTCCACAGAAATATCCCTCACAGTAGTCCATATTTTGACATGTAAACATAGTCTTATGAAATACTTATTCAAAAGCTGAAATACCTCATTAGAATTTAGTTCATTATTGTGTTCCCTCAAAATGTCACAGTTCCTCTTGGGAAACACATTCCAGGTGCTTCATTTCTTTATTTGCCATTAGACCCTGAATTGCACGTCCAGCTGTATTCCTGATTAGGCACTACAGTGCAATAAAACACTTCAGGGAAAAATTCCCCACCATCCACTACTTGGTAGACTCTGAAAAGTGCATGTTCCAGGTATTCTAGCCTGACAGCAGCAGCAGCAATGCCTCAATTTAATTTTAGGGCCTGACAGACTTAAACACAGGGCAACTAAAAGACCTTTACAAGTACTTTCTAATGCTAGGGCAAATGTTTGACCTAGATCGATACGGTGTCATATTGGTAGTCCTGAATTACTTGCTTTCTGTCACTGAGAACAGTAAGCTGAGAAGATGGGAATAAAAATTTATTACTGGATGTCATGTATTATCTTTATATCTCAATGGCACATCATTATAGCGGGAATGATAAATTCTTGAGGTAGTTGCAAGGCTCCACAAAAGATCATGGATGGCTTCTTGGGAGGGAGTTATGAAGGAAATAATAGCAAAACTATATAATACCCAAATCCCTTGGAACTGGAACTCACTGGCATCAATAGAGGAAGTTTTCACCACTATCAGTAAGTTTTGGATCTGGCCTGTGTGGCTGAAACTTTGTATTTCGTTGACCAAAAAAAGGAGGAGGAAAAGAAAAAAAAGAAAGGAGGGGAGGAGGGAAGGTAAGAAAGCCATAATAATTATGACAGTCCCAAATTTATATGAACTGGAGAAGATACTTTGCTATGATTATATGCTATAGTATGTACCATCAAAAGACCTAGTGTAGCTTTAAATATACCTTAAATATTTAGGGTCAAGATTATGTATTAAGATCAAGCTTATATTTCAATGAAAAATCATAGCTGAGGGATCCAAAAAGCCTGTTTGACTGTGACAAGTTCATTTGATAACAGAGATGAAAACCAAATCTTTATTATTCATGCAGCTTGGCATAACAAGCCATAAGGTTTCATTGTTGGTTGTGAATTTTGAGGTAAATAGTAGTGGAGCTCTGTCTTGCCATTTTCCCTGTTTTAATGTGAACTGAACCATTGTGTGTTGTGATTTTCAGACTTTACATCAGTTCAAATTTGACTTTCTCCAAGAAGTCTGTCACCATGAGCATTTTATCCCTCTGTGCCTGCCCATACGGTCTTCAAATATTCCTGGTAAGGCACCACCCCAAAAGGGTTTCTGTACAATGACAAATTACTGGGAGGTTCAAAGAGCAGATAACAATTAACTCTCTGAAGTGTCATGTCTGCACATCAGGCACAGGAGCCCCAGCTGGCTTTTCAGGTGTGGTACTTAAGCATTGTGATAAAAATGACATTATTTCAGTATGCCTGTAAATAAATGCAACCCCTGGCAGCCCAGTTAGGCAGTGGGAGGTGGCTTTCACTGGAAGTTTGGAGGTGAATGAACTGGACTTCTTGTGAGGACTAAATTACTAAAGCTGCAGTAGCCTTGGGAGGTGGTGAGCTAGGGAAGGGGTTGAACAGGTACAGCAGGAAGGGGAAGAAACTGTGGCAGTGAGAAGGGTATTGTGAAACTCTGCTAATTGAAAACAGGCTTTCCTGCTGCTGTTGGGTGTATGATTTGTCCATGCAACAGCCCCTCCTTTGCGGGGAATATCTGAACTGGACATGCATCAGGAGTTTGGAAACATCATCTCTCAGATAACAGGCCGTTGGTACTTTTGCCTGCAGAGTATCTCTAGGACTGGCAGGCAGGTTCCATGCAATAGCCCTTTTCTCCCAAGTGCATTTACTTTCTTGGCCTCTGGCAAGCCTGAATTTTACATGGTCACCACGTACTGCAGTGTTTTACCTGGAGCAGTGAGGTTAGAGAGGCCCATTTCAGAATCTGTTAGTAGTACCTCCTGAGCTGCTTCTTAAGGCAGGGGATACTGCAAAAAAAACATGTTTTGTGGAGAAGCTTGTACAGGTTTTGCCTGTGCTCAACCACAGGAGTGAATTGACCCTGCCCATGCCCCAAAGCCAGCAGCCACCATGCATTCCATCTCGTGCATTGAAATCTGTTATTTTGAACCTAACTTAGTGGCCAATACCCAGTACTGGGTGCTTTTCCTCTTGGTTTCAAAGGCACTGGGCTTTCAGCCTCAGGCACAATTCTCAGTTCTGACAGTTTTCCTGGACTCTGGGGAGTTCACCTGGGATGTGGTCTTTAAGTTGCTGAGAGTGGAAGGTACCTTCTAGTAGAAGGCAGAATCATCTCTTTATGCAGCATCTCTCAAACTATGGGCCCTTGTCTCCTTTTTCCTTCAGTTTTCAGCACCTGAAAGTGAGTTTGGTTCTGACACTCATAGCTTTCTTTAACAGTAGAAGCTGTTTTGTTCAAATTTGATTCAAATCAAAAAAAAAAAAAAAGGTACAAAGCAAATACATTTTTTTTTACCCTTAATAAGTAAAAAATATGCATGATTTTTGCCTATTTTTGTTTTATATTTATGACAAATGAAGACCCTGTGACACCTTCAGAATCAACACAGGAATATCGAACATCAGGTATGAACAAAATGACTGCATAAGAAGTAAGCAGAATTGTGGATCACAAGCTTTAAGGTTTACTTTGACCACTGCCACTGAACTGTGGCAAATTTAGGCCACAGTTATTTACCATTGAAATTATTAAAATTATTTACCATTTTCTATAGTGGAATTGGTCTGGATCTCTGTGTTTTAGAACTCTTCTAGCTAGAATATAACAACAACAATCTGGATTCTGTGCCTCAAAGAAGTGAATAGTCTTACTATGTTCAAAACATTTGAGATTCTCATATGGGAATGTGTGTATAAGTTGTCTTTTATTATTAAATTGTAAAAACTGCTTGATTTTGAGAAATAGTAATATTACGTTAATGCATTCTAGCAAGTAAGGGAGCAGAATGGGGCAGTCAGGTCAGGAAATCAAGGTTTAACAGTGGATTAAATCAATAAAAGTTACTGAAAATTTGGAAAATGGGGGGTTATGTGTCCTATATATTAATTTAAGCATTCTTGTCTGTTCTGTTCCAAGATATTCCAGAGTACACATTGACCAATGAATTTTGCCGTAAACATTTTCTAATTGGAGTCCTGCTGCGGGAGGTTGGTTTTGCCTTGCAAGAAGACCAGGATATTAGGCACTTAGCTTTGGCTGTGCTTAAAAACTTAATGGCAAAGCATTCATTTGATGATCGATACACAGAGCCGGTAAAGAAACTGTTTGTTTCTTCTTTTTCATTCACTTGCTCATACGGTAGCTAAACGTATGTGAAACTTCCTTAGCCACTAGTATACGTTAATCCGTTTCTTCAGGATCGTGCTGTATCTTTTATTTTTTAGGCAAAACAGGCGCAAATAGCAAACCTGTACATGCCGCTCTATGGAATGCTTTTGGACAATATGCCAAGGATTTACATGAAAGATATGTTCCTTTTCAATATCAATACTTCCAATCAGGTAATTCATGTGATTTTTCAGAACACCAAAATGGTCAAACTGTGGACTGACCCAGTCAATCTGCTGGAAGGAGGTCCAAGTTTATGCTGGTCACAAATTAGCTAACGAAATGCAATTCTGAAAATGCTGATTTGTTCGCACCCGCAATGTTTAATTTGGAAGGTCTTAATTTGCAGAGCACCTGCAGGGCCCCAGGAGTCCGTACTGTCAAGGTACAGACGGAGGGTCTGGAACAGATCCAGAAAGCAGGCTGTCCCGGGGCTGGAAACTCAGAGTTAGAGGTTTGCAGCCCCGGCCAGTCCATCCAGTACGTCTGCCCTGATGCTGCAGGTTGAGGACCCCATCCTCAGACAGGTCCCTTGGCAGATGGCTGGGAAACATTGTTGTAAAGAAAAACTCCCATCGCCCACGAATTCTTTCCAGGGTTATGTCATGAAACTACAAGCAGTTTCACTGGTACAACAGAGGGACCATGAACTATACCAGTAGGCAGAGGGAATGCGTACAGGTAGCTGAAGGAAGGAAGGGGCACAGAAACATCACAAAACAGCTTTACCACCATAGAAAATGTATGTTTGAGTGTTTGTTTATTTCTTAAAAGATTAGATGTGTTATAATTATAACCCTGCTTTAAAAGCTAGAAACAGATTTCTGCAGGGGTGTTGTGTCTTTCAGTCCTTCCAGCAAACAAGCCTGTTTCATCTGATCATTGCTCACAGCAGCTAATGCTCCTTTCCCAATGCTGTGCTAGTGTTTAAGAAGCAAACACAGTTAGACTTGATCTGTCCTTTACAACTTCAATTACGAGAGGGTTTCATATTGCAGGTAAAAATTCAGCATATTATGGCAAGCCTTGATCTTTTAAGGCTGTCATGTCTGAACACTGGAAGTAGGTTTTCAAGCTCAGGTGTCTAGGAAAAGCCTATAGGCTATTATGTCATTGCGAAAGTTACGAGTGACATCATTTACAGGAGTTTGTTCTGTTTCTTTCAAAATACAGGGATCTAGGGATGACTTGAGCACAGCTGGAGGATTTCAGAGCCAGACAGCAATGAAACATGCAAACTCTGTGGACACGTCCTTTTCCAAAGATGTTCTGAACTCTATAGCAGGTATAAATGACAGATAGAACACACACACAGGTAGATTTCTATGTATCTTAATCCATCGTGCTTTCTGCTTAGTATTCATGGAGGATATCATTAACCCATTTTATACGATATTCAGGGAAACATGGTATGCAATGTTTCTCTTTCCTTTGGGTGTTTTCGGATTGATTTTTATTACTCTTGTGAAGCTGCTCTTCTTCTATGGTTTCACTTATTCTCCTGCTTTGGAACGATGCCAGTATTCAGGTTCTCACAAATCTCTGTGCCTGAATCCATTCTTGTAGTCTCTGCCTGACTTAAAATAGTTCCAAGGTTTCTCCTGAAAACTCATGAAGTCTCTTGGAGGCAAGTATTCTTCATTTTTCCAGCTTAATGGAGGGGTGGAAACACAACTTACTTTGTTCACCCCATTTCAAAATTCAGGGAAGTGCATGGGCATCTTTCCACTGATTTTGTGGCTTTAGGTCAGGCCTTATGGAATGCAACAGGCCGTTTTAATTCCATGAAGAACGGCAAACTGAATCATTTTACTTCAACTTGTTGCATGTTTTCAGTACTAAACATATGCACCAATAGCTTTGCTATTGGAAGTTCAAAGCACTGGTGTCAATCCAGCATGTGACACATTTTAAGTTTTCCATTTTTCTTGTTAGTTTTTGTATCCATAAATATTTTAGTTTAGCATGTTTGCTATGACTTTCATTTACAGCCTTTTCATCAATAGCTATCTCTGCAGCAAACCATGCTGACTCCAGAGCTTCCTTAGCAAGTCTTGAATCTAACCCAAGTACCAGTGAAAAAAACAGTGAGAGAACTGACACGTGTGAAAAGGTACATGTGCAAATGTTGAAAATGCTTACTAGAGGTGGAAACCTATCACTACACTTAATAAGGCCTTTTGCTCTCAATTCAACAGATCACAAGACCTTTGTCTTTGATTGGATCAACTCTTCGTTTTGACAAGTTGGATCAAGCTGAAACTAGAAGCCTTCTTATGTGTTTCCTTCACATTATGAAAACCATTTCGGAAGGTAAGACAACGCGCTCACTACCTAATTTACGTTGGTGTAAAATATTGTGACAGCTGAATCCAAACAAACATTAAATCAGAATAATTACCAGTGTATTTTACAGGCTTTGGGTCAAGTTTAATTCCCTGTAACAGATACATATTTTAATATCTCTCTTTAGACGCACTGATTTCCTACTGGTTGCGAGCACCATTCTCAGAAATAACAGACTTTTTCAGCATTTTAGAGTAAGTTCACTTTGTGGTTGCTTGATTTTATGTTAAATTATGATGCTCTAAAGTGACTGCTGCAAGTAATTTCTCTTTGGGTTTGCCCACCTAGTGGAATAGGCTGGGATAGCTCTTGTATCTTAGATTACTTTGCCATAATCTTCCAAAGTCGTAATGAGGCATTACTGATAAAGTCCATATCCTCCAATACGTTGGTCACTTCCATGAACAGGGGGCATAATGCTTTGCGTGTTCCTCCTAAAAGAGATATTCATAGTAATTTCCCCATTTGGGGTTGAGATTCTATTCTTCCCTTGAGAAAAGTATTTAGCTCCCCAAAACTTCCAAACCATAAGAAAAGCTGTGTAATGTAGGATTACCTGCCTTTCACATCTCCAAGGTGGTTTGCTCAATCCAGTCTGTGCACATCTGCAGAATCCATGCAGGCAGCTGTTTTCAGAATTTCCTCACCGTCTCGTAAGTGAACTGCGAGTTATTTAATTTCAACTGGTGAAGAAGCAATGCTTTTGCGGCCAAGTCTTTGCCTTTGCCCCCTCACCAAGCAGGAATCTTCATCCACGGAGAAAAGGAACGAGGGTATGGGAAGTGGTGCCACATCTTGTGCATCCCTAGGCCAGGAGCTGGCGCATTCTATTCTGTTTGCTTACTAGGAGGTGCATAAGCTACAGGTCTCTTTGAGGCACTAAGACTTAGCATTTTTACATAATTGGGAAGCCATTAATAGACATAAAGTGTGGTGTTTTATCTTTCAGGGTTTGTCTGCAAAATTTCAGATACCTAGGAAAACGCAATATTGTAAGGTAATTCTCTATAGACTGTATGTTACAATACTTAAATATTACTTCATTACATTAGGCTTAAATGAGGTTAACAGTGTATCTGTCGGTTTTCTCCTGAAAGCATCAGTCTGACATACTGAAGCCAATGTGTGCTTCATTTTTTATTTTATGCAAACAATGTTATCGTGATGTTCTGGGCATCTAAGTACGTATCCGGTGTAAAAGATTAATTGCATGTGATGATATGATAACCACTATTGCATTTATAACCCAAAATACCAGGCCATTTTCAACCATATTTCTGTGCATATGCCAAACAAAGGAACTTGAGCACTGTATTTTCCATCCACGTAATGGAAAGTATAGCTTTAATGGGCATAGATAAATGTTGCACAACAATTTTAAAAAAAAAAAAATCTTCTGTCTCTACCCACTCTCTGAAAAACCATGGGATTGTATTCCAGCTGTGAAATGTGAAATGCACTCTTAGTCTCAGTTAGTGTTTCATTTTTAATTTAATGTTACCACTGTGAACTTGTCTATATGTCATACTGTGGGAGAACGAAAGGTCACCAGATGAACCAGTTAAAACTTGTCACAGAGGATGATCAGGCCTGTATTAATCCTTCAGAGGCATGGCAAAATCAATGTCATGTTCCATAACAGATTAACAGTTATTTTCTCTTAACAGGAAAATTGCTGCTGCTTTTAAGTTTGTTCAGGCCACCCAGAATAACGGAACCCTTAAAGGTTCGAACTCCTCTGGCCAGGCATCAGGTCTGCTCTCGCAATGGTAATGACACATTGTATTATTAACTCCTATAAAACCACGATCTTGGTTGTCATCCTCCAGCCCTCATATACTGTCAACTGTGTTGGCTGAAGAGAGGTTGACACAACATGTAACACTTTTCAGAGCCCTCAAAGCCATCAACTGCAAAAGAATTGAGTCCCTTTAACTTCAATTTGACTTACAAGCGGTTGTTTAAAATGTTATGTTCAGAAGGATCCTTAGTTACTGGCAGTATTGCTAAGTATTGCAGAAACAGTAGCTGCTGTTTTCAGCTTGGATCCCTGTCTGAAAGATAATCCACAGTTTTCCCCAATCTGAAGGAATTCATATGTCTGCAACCTTATGCTTTCATGGAATCTTACTGCTTTAGGGGAAAATATCTATGCATGCACTTACAGTATCAGGGAATTCATTTCTCCCCAGTAACCCAGGGTTGTGGAGGGGGAAGTATCTAGCAACACAAAGTCACACTTAAGAGTAGGTTTGCTTGACACCCATCTTTTTATTTCCATGCTGCTAAGTGTAGCATAGTCTTATGCTGTTATGTTCATGTTGCCAGTTAGAGAATCTTTCTTTCCTTGTCTTTTTTTCCTCCATCTTCCTAGCCTAAACATTGCAAGATTTAATCATTTTCATGGGCTGCATGGTAATAAGCTGCAGGTGCAGCACATCTTTAATAAATCTTTTTGATCCTTTTAGGGAAAAGTGGAATCCTTATCATGTTAATAATGTAAAACTCTAGAGAGAAAGCAAACTTTTGACTCTGTGCGGCTTGTGGTTGTATCTAAAAGCATGGTGAAAAAGTCCCCTTTCCACCTTGAAAATCATTGACTTTTCTCATTTACGTATAGCTAGAATATGCTTACCATTATAAGCATCTGTCTTGGAATGGAATAAAGGGGAAAAAAGATGTTTTCTCTGCCATACTTCTTTGTTCCTGTACTGTGCAGTTTTCAAGAAGCAGCACTGATTTCATTACCCCAGCTGGAACTGGCAAGCAGCCTTTAGGAGATTGTTGTTTTGTTGCACATTTGCAGATGAACCAACATGGTGGCAATACAGAAAATAAAGCCACATTTCTGCTGTATCCAGGGCCTTCACACTTTACCCCCTCACAGATCAGCATTTCTTGTCCAAATGGCTATTTGTTTGGCCTGTTGTACTACAGAGCATTTTTTGACGATGAGTTGAGGGTTGAAGTATTGCTGGCGATCAGCTCTAACTTGAGCTTACATTTATGTATTTCAGTTTGCTGAAATGTTCATATGAAACCACACTTTCCACCCCCACCCCCCTCAAAAAAAAAGAACCACAAAATAACCCCTTGAGATCAAATTTCCACATGTTCCAAATCCATTAGTTTGCCAGGATGTCCACCCAAATCCTTCCACTGTGACTATTAATGGAAGACTTTATCACATTGATTGGCAAAAGTCTGGCCATCAATTCTGTACCTGTGTTGGGATCTACTTCTTTTTTCAAATCTGAAATACTAATTTTCAAAATTATTTTTGTGAAAATAACCAACATAAAAGAAGTGCAGGAGGTAATTTTGCCCTAGAATATTTTTAAATTACACAAATTGAAGAAGCT
>VZTL01084584.1:0-13975 GCA_013400535.1 Scopus umbretta
TGTTTGTTTTGTTTGTTTTCCCCACCTGGAATAATTCCTGAAGGTACCAGGAATTACTCCTCTTCCAAATGGAGGAACAAGGGAAAGCTGCTGGAATTTTATCCAAAAAACCCTCTTTCTTCCCCAGTGTTCACTGATTGTAATTAAAGTGAAGTTAATCAAAACTCAAAGAAAAAAAAAAAAAAAGCTCAGAAAGCAATTATATTAGAAATATGTTCCCCAGTCAATTGCTTGCTTTTCAGGCTTTAGTCATGTTGTAATTCCAATACTTATGCAACCACCATAGAATTTTCTAGGTCTGAATTTTACTTCAAAAGCAGAAACTTCTCACCAACCAACCCCTTCAGGTCCAAGTGCAAGAACTTTTTTCTCAGGGGGGTTGGGGGGGGAAGGAATGAGCTTCCTTTTAAGTCTCCTTCACACTTTCAGCCTCTTCAGATGCCACCACTGCATCACAGAAGAAACTATGAGGCACCTTCCTTCCTGCTTACTGCAGATCAAGTCAAGGGCACTTTGAATCATCCAGGAGGCACTGCCTCATAACACACAGCCCTTGCAGAAAGAAATCCTCCAGGGAAATCAGTTTATGGAAGATTTCGTATTGTGCCAGGTTAACAGCATATGTATCCCTGTCCTTTTAGCATAGACTGGAAGAAATGGTATTTGCTAAAGCTACATAGCCAAAAAGCATATTTTAAAAATACACACTGTAATCAAATGTCTGTTTGTAACATTTATGACTTGGCAGATTGACTTGCACATCAGGCACACATTTTGATGGTTAATTGTGAGCCTTAATGCAGCAGAGCCGTCTTCTATCTGGCTGGTGTCTATCCTTTTCAAAAGGCAAAGGAGTGCATAAATTATGTTTAAAAAGAGGTAGGCATTTTCTACCCACTGTGAAGAGTCACCGTAGGTGGATTATTATCCAGGAATACCGAAGAGGTAGGAAGCCTGTGATTTAACCCATTCTTTGTAGTCTTGCCTGCTATTGTTTTCACTGCCAACAGCTTGAAATTATACATATGATAGGATTTTTCAGGTAGTTCAGCAGCACAGCAGCTGCATTTCAGACAGTCAGCAGGAATTAAAGCCCTAAAGCAAGGATTTTATTCTGAAATAATACCAGATAAGCCTTGCAGTAGCATCCAGTTGCTTCTGCTGATGATGGCAACTATGAGGTTGTTCCAGTTTATGCCTGTTAATATTTCCCTCACCAAACCCTGCACTACCGCTGCCATATATTAGCAGAACAGGATGAACTCTAAACCATCTTACAGATGACCAGCAGGATTTTGAAGCCCATTTCTTCTGCTGTATCTCTACCACTGGGAAAACAGAAAGCAATAGCTTTCACACTGCAAACTGAGACATTTATACATCAGGATATGGGCATGACCTTTAGCTAATACAAATAGGCATAGAGATGTTCAGCTGAACAGAGCTACCTGCACTTAATCCAGTTGAGAACTTGGCCTTCTACATGGAGCTCAAAGAAAATATTCTGAACTGTGATAAAGAAAAATAATCAGCATCAGGGCTGAGCATCCCTAAATTCCAGTGATTTGCCTACAGGTTGCTGACAGCAAGCATCTTCAGAAACAGGACCTATAAGAACAGCCAAAAAAGAGGAGGATTCATAATTGTTTAAGACGAGTTTTAGATTATCTTAGGTATCACTATTCAACTTCTACATTTAGTATTTATGCAAAGAAAATAATATTTTGCTTGTCCGTAACATCTCTTTATCCAGAAATTCAGAATACTTTACATAAATTATTTAATTCTTTCAGTACCTCTAGTGACATATGCAAGTATTCTTCCAATTTTCGCACAAAATGTGCAAGCTGAGGCACAGAAAGATCCCACTTTTTTCTTGAGCTATTCAAAAGAGATCATTAACAGAAATGAGAAAGGAATCTTGCCTCACACTTCTTAAAAAAAAAAACAAACACATTTCACCAGACTCACTGTTGTAAATAGATCTAAACAGGTCAAAAGCAATAATACTAAATCCAGGAGTACCGGTGCCATGCTTAGTTCCAATGGGTGCTGCTCTAAAACCTAGTATTTCTTCTCCCTGAGAATGATAGCAAAGGCTCAGTATTTTCCAGTCAGATTGGCATCTGTCACAACATCGTGGTCTTCTTCCCTGAATACCGACCTTTGTTCTCTATAAAGCAAATGTCTTACTAGACTCACTGAGTGCCACCAAGATGCAGGCAGGGACATAGGCTCGTCCCCATCCCCTCCTGACTATGCTCAGGGCGGAGGCCAAGAGCTGCTGGCCAATGCAGCCTCCAAGAGAAAGCAACCAGACAAGGTGAGCCAGACCCACCTTCTGAGAGGGGAGACAGGGGATATTTTGCTATTGCAATGAAAATAAAAGCTGCAATATGTTAGTCAACAGAGCTGGTCATGCTTGAGGACATGAATGAGAGAGGAATCCCTCAAGACGGAAGAGGAGCACAGAAACATTTCACTTCTCTCCTTGGCAGCAACATAGCAGCTGCCCTTCCCACCTTCCTCCTTGCCATCCTCTGCAGATGCTACCCTTAGTCACTTGGCCATACTGGCTTGCAATGTGCTCAGTTTAAAACCATCGCCAATAAACTGAAATTCTCATTTCTACTCTGAACCTCAGAGACACTCGGCAGAATTTCCATCATAGTCAGACATCTCCTACCCCATAACAAAGGATACTGAATAGTACCAGAACACCTTTACCTTCCTTCAGCAGCCTGTGCATGGGATTGCCTAAGGGTCCCATTTTAAATCCCATTTTAAATAAATGTGGAATTTATGCCTTCATATTCCCATTTCTGCTTATAGCAATACTTCAGTTAATCAGCTGAGATCAGCCATCCTACATGGAGCATTGAAGTTCAGGCTCCTTGCTAAACAGACATCTGGGCAATGACTTTCTGACTACCTTAAACTCCTGAGGGAGGTCTCTCTTAAAGCACTGCTCAGCTTTTCTCCTGCCATTCTTGAGTAGTTGTATTTTGTTTGATAGTTGACCACTGCCACTCTGTACTTGCTGGTATGGCTGAGCTGAAATTCTCATCTGTGATCTTGTCAGTTCTGAAATTTTTATTTTGCAACCATTTCCACCTTCCACCCAAATAAAAGAGAATACAAAGAGAAAATTTTATTTTCCCAATCTTTCATAACACAAATTGCAGGAAATTCTTTTAAGATAACATATGAATTAAGGGCACCATTAATTTGTATATATATCTAAATTTTCTTTCAAGACTGCCAAATGCTGCTGCTCAGGAATAGATAGATATAGAGATTTACAAAAATAATTTTTCTACCATGAAAAATTCACACAAGATTCCCACAAAAAAACCTCCAAATTATTTAAAAAGCATACTACAACCTTTATTACTTTCTCATCCTGAATGATACTCAATATTTTCTTGGAGGAACACCCAGAGGCCCCAGTAAAGAAGGCAGCCATGCTATGCTAGCTCATTGAACTAGGAAGACAGAGATTGTTTTCATTGGTAATTAAAGTGAGCAAAAGAACTTTAATTTATATAGATACATACATCCATATATATATATATTTAAACTCTGAGAAACATTTCCTCTTTTCTACAAATGTGGAGCCTAGCTGGAGACTAGAAAAGACATCTTTCTAGAGAAAATAGAGCAGTGGTCCTCTCCCAGCATTAACCTCTGGGACCTTAAGTCATTACATTTTTAAATTTAGAAAAGTGACTGGGATATTTAGTAAGTTTTCATACTCTTCTTGAGCCCTGAAAAGATGAACTGATAGCAGCCTGTTTATTTGTTTATATAGATGTGACTTACAAGTAATTATGTAATCCTTACACATTTCTGAACATTTCTAAAGCATTCATACAATAGTTGTCTAACATACTCCACAGACAGCCATGACTGGTAAGGCCTTTGGCCTCCTATATCAGAGTCCACCAATCAACCCAGTTTTCCCTTTGCATATTCCTAAGTTTGTGCCCCTCTGGAGAGAAGGATAACACCAGTGGAAGTAGGCATTTAAATGCTATTTCTCAATACCTGTAGCTATATTTTCTTTTATTGCCAGTATTATATTGTATTATATACTGTAACTTTTTCTCAGCAGAATGTTTTCCTATCATAAGAGGACAGAAACTAAGGCAGTACATTAATGCCCATGCATCCAATTTGAATCCCATGCTACTGCAACATATTAAAATCAATTTTCCCAGGGAGAAGGATACTTTCCCCAGGGATGGCTGTCATCTTGGGTCTCGTCAGCTTCCAGATCTCTGAGCTGACCAGTTTTTCCTGATACTTCAATGATTATATTTTCAATCATCTTTTGTCAAGGATCACCCCAAGGAAAAACAGTTTGAGAAGCTACTGGTTTCAGAAACTGAAAACAGAAGGAGTTAGAGCTTGCTAAGGCATCAGATGAATTCAGGCATATACTGTAATGTGCTACACTATTTCTACAGAAGAATTAGGTGCACCATTGCTTATATAGCACACACAGTTATTGTGACTTTCTCAGGAGACTGACTTTACACACCTCTAGTTTGCACCCTCTGTTAAGGGAAACGAATGAGGAAGCACAGCTTTAGGTTTTATCTGACTGAAGCAGGACACATTGGAAACTGCAGTTCTGGGAGCTCAGAGATCCAGCACAGCAGCCTGGATGTTATCCATCTAATTTCAGTATCTAATCTCTCTAGACACTTATAATATGCCACTCACTGGTGTGCTCCATCTTAGCTGATAGTGAAATCATTTAATACAAGTGGGTAGTGAGGTAGGTGACAGGCTGATTGATGGCAATGTCTTCATTTAAAGCTATACAACACCACCAGACAGAGGTCTAGAGCAGCTCAGGAGGAGAGCTCTGCCTAAATTTGTTGGTATCCATGCAAGTTTATCATGCCAAAGTGTGGCTTATACAATCTACTAAATCATTTTCCTAAAAATAAGTTGAGCTACCTCAAACCCGCTTCTTAAAGCAAAGAGTATCAGCATCTCACAGGATGCTTAACAGTGAGATTACGGTGAGAATTATCATTTCTCCCTCTTGACAGTGAGAATCTGCTTTTCCACTACCTTATGGTAACCAGAAAGAATACTGGCTTCTTGAAGCTACCTGTATTTTAACTGTGATCAGTTTGCCTCAGTGGCAAATCTGGTGCTCTCTGACAACAAGCACGTACACGCACCAACACTGCTCATGCTCGGTGTCGCAACTCTGTCCTGCATATCGTGCAAGTGGGAATCAGACAGACCCTTTGAGGCAAATTTGGTGTCCATCATTTGCTACAAACAGATGAGGAAAGCCAGCAAGCACCAAAAGCACAGATGGAAACACAGAGGTGCTCCTGTAGAGAGTGGTTCCTGCATATTAATACCCATAATTAAAGCCTTTGCCCCTCTATTTCTTCATGGCACTCCTGCTCAGAGATCCCAGAAGGGCAGACTGGATCCCACAGGGAATGCCATAAAAAGTCCATTCTTGATGAGCCTCCAGTTGGAGCCTAAAGGCAGGGTTTCGTGTAAAGGAAGAGTGGGCTGTACTGAGTTTAGGGAGCAGGAAGGTCGGTTCCTTTTCTGTCTTAAGGGCCTTGAGCACATAAGGTTAATAATTCATGCCCACTTTTCTTCTCCATTTCTTAAGCCCAGCTGGTTCTAGGAAAAGCAATGGCAGAAGAGTCCTTGTCCACCCTTGTATTGCCATGGAGACACAACCTGACTACAACCTCTGCACCCACAAATTCCCTCAAATCCAATGGGTTTTTAGTCTGTAGCCAACCTTTTATTCTGCCTTAAGGAAAATGATAAAGGTGAATTAGGTCCTTTTCACCTCCACCAGCACTCTCATGGAAACTGAGTCCAGACAGTTTGAAACTCTCTGTTCAGGAATGACCTGCACAAGAGCTTCTGAATGCATATTTATTTAGCTTCTGTGGAATAATCAAAACACGTTCCCCTTAATTCATAAAAGAATATTTGGAGGTGGTGGCTAATTCTGTCCCAATTATTCAATGCTCTGCTCAAGCTCTACATTGTCGTGCTGTTTCCAATCCAACAGCAGCACAAAGACAAGCTTTCAGTAAAACCTGCATTGTCCAAGGCGTTCAAATGGGCATAACTAAAAGCATTTCCCTACAAAAGGCTGAATTTACGTTTTTTGCAATGAGACTGTGACATATGAGTGTTTTACACCCTTTGAATGGCAGGGATAAGATGAAGAGAATTTTTATGCTAGTGATTGTCTTTCTTAATGAAGGAGCTTTATCTCTCCCAGTGCCACGTGCTGTTGCAGTTTCTGTGGTAACGACTGACTGCATAGAGAAAGAAGTGGTGGCACAGAAGTCAGTGTAAATTGCTAGCATGTAAACAACAGCTACCTTGGGGTCTGTTTTACATACACACTTTTTTGACTCGGTTTACGATCAATTTCTGGAAGGTAATTGTTAATGTCTACAATATTTATTACTTGTATTTTGGAAGCCATTGAGTAAATGTCCTATATGACGTACTTTATATGCCATACTTTGCCAATACGTAAATGCAACTTCTAATTTAGGATAAAATCCATTTGATTTTTGTCCATACAGGGAAAATTCATTCTTTAGTGCAGCCTAGAAAATCAGATATAAACTCTCTCAATGAAAATCACAAAATAGAAAATATGGAAGTATAGAGTATAAAATATACACACATATACACAGACATACAAGCAAACCAAAGCAAATAGAAGCTAACATGACATGAAAGATAAGAGTGGGTAAAGCTTTTTTCTATTCTGCTTTCATGGAAGAAGTTGATGTGTGTTAATCTCAGGGAGCAAACTCAGGTCAGAATACCAAAGATGTGTAAGCATTTCAAGTGCTTGAAATGAAGCAATGAAGAGGACCAGGCTTAATAGCTTTCATTTTAAAAGTCAGTTCATGTTCAGAGTTAAGGTTTCAGTAACCATACGCAAAACCTTTAAAATAACTCAGGAAATGCCTTCAGAAATCAAGACTGCAATGGCTGGTGCCATTTCTTTCACTACCCACATCTACTTACACCCTACTTCTCTAGAAACACATTCTCAAAATGGAAGCAACTTTTCAAGCACCAAGCCATGTTTCTGGTTTACTGAATTCCTGCAGAGTACTGAAGTTTCATTGAGTAGAAACTAAGGCTTCCAGACCAATTTGTTTAGTCATGAAAATAACAGAAGAATGGAAGACAAACAAGTTGCAAGGATGGAAACTCCTGAACTAGTTTTCTACCAGCTTCTCACAATCCACATATGTTTTATGAAATGTGTTTGTGTTGGCTAGGAGACAGGACTAGCTGCTTAAAAAATGGGGCACAGTCATTCATTTCTCTCAGTCCAGCTCTGAAGAGTGCTCTTTAACACAGAGATTTCAGGCTGCCATAACCCAGCGTTCTCAACTAAATTACTTTCTTACCTGAAGGGTAATAGCAATACCAAACATCCCACAGAAATATGTTGACATATACCAACCACTTTGCAGCCCAAATCCTACTGCAGTCAAGAAGAGATATATGCTTGCAGAAGCAAGATTGAGCTATTTACGGACATCGCTTGATGTACTGGTTACATGTCCGAAAACAAACAGCCCCAGAACAATACATTGTGCTTGAAAACCCCAGTTGTTTTGCTGTTAGATCTGACCATGGCAAAGCTGACTTCATTTGGCTGTGGTACTCATGAGTCAGGGTAATGGAGGTTTCCAGCTGGTCTTGCAGCACTCAGACTCAATGGTGCTACACCTGCATTTCCAGCTGGTACAGCAACATTCTTCAATATTACATTACTTCCATTTCTGAGTGGAGGTGGACCTCGAGTTGCTTTTCACAGGGGAGTCCTCCTAGGCAGTGCTGCTCTTTGGCCTTTAGCATTTCCTTTCACAACCCGGCAAGAGCTATTCCCATCACCTCCTGGCTGTTTGTCATTGCTCTCTGTCGTATCAGGCTGTCACCACCAGGACTGCTACAGAGCTGCAAGCATATTGCAGTCAGCGCTGCTTCACGGTGAAGGAGATGGCCCTTGAAAGGCAGGCAGCAGCCCTTCTCTTCCAGCTCAACAGCTGCTCTGCTGGGGACAGCCTCAAATCACCCAGAGCTACTCTCACACCAGAGGCACCGAGGCTGCCTCGTCCTATGGCATAGGCAAGAAGGAGGGAAAAAGCAAAGTCCCAAAGGCCATACTAAAGATATCCCCCATGGATTAGCTTTGTTTTAACCAGTTAAAATTACACATCTGCCATGTGTCAACAGAGCCTTCATTTCTCCTCACTGTAGCTTCTCCTTTGTCTCTCAGTGCTACTCAATACATAATCTCCATAGTCAGTTCAGAGGGACAAACCTGCACCCAATCCACTTTCAGTTTGGATCTGTTCCTACTCAGGATTTTTAGATAACCCCGTGTTTGAAGGCAACTAGGATCCAATCCATGTCCTTGGAAAAGGATGGTCAGCAGCTTGTTTATCCAGAGGCCTGATTTTGAATGAAGAATTCAGTGCTCAGTTCAGGCACCCATTTCCATGAGATGTATTACCTGGTGGATGCTGAAAGGCAATGCTTAAGGCACCTGATTGATACTGAAAGAGAGTTTTAAAGCATTCTAAAAGTACTTGGTGCCTAAGTTTCCCAAATTTAAATAATAACGAATTATTTTAATAGGAATTGGTACCTAAATTAACAAATTCCATTACGGATTTGTCCTTTTGAGAAATGATCCTCTGGTTAAGTTTTTTAACTGTAGGACAACTTTGCTGGTTGATATTTTATAAACTAAGGAGAGAGATGAATATCCATTCTTTTACAAATTGCTAACTGTGATTCGACTGAAGTTAACACAACTTCTGCAAATAGAAATGAATGCAATTTGCAGGTTAACTACAAATTCGCTAACTGTTTGGCCAGCATTTCACTCTATCAAGAGAAACACCACTCCCTGTTTTTATCCAATTACAGGGGAAATATTTCTCATTGCTTGAATACATAAACCATCACCTACCCTTTGGTTTAGGAGATAAATGTTTTTAAATCTTGATTGGCTAATATTTGTCCTAGAATTAAAACAGTGATAATATCTATGCCATTCCTCAGACTTAAATAATCAGACCATTATCCCAATGCACGCAGAAAGGAGAAGCAAGGTATGTGCAAAACAATCAGGCATTTCAAGATACTAATTAATATTTCAAGATGCCATAGGTTTAAATATCTCCCCAGATATTAATTACACTGCCCTTGGAGATCAGCAGGCATTTCATTATTGACTGCAATGGGAACAGAACCTCACCTGTATTCTGTTCTCCATACTTAACCAAACAATTCATCTTGTATTGACAGATGTCTGGGACAGCAGGACTTTTATGCTGCACTGATGCTAAATACAGCAATCGGCAGCATTCTGTCTGGCCAAGTAATTTAGGCCATCAGAGACAGCATTTCTGTAACTACACCTGACAGAAAGAATTATTTTCTTGAGTATTTTGCCCAAGATTTTAAAGCCTGTGTTAATAATTTGCATGCTCCTAAGCTGAATGACAAGTTGGTACCAATTCTTTCTTGTGGTCTTGTTCAGAATCCCTAGCAGTCTATCTTTTCCTTAAAATGTAGATGTTCTTCGCAGTTTCCTGTGATTTATGAAGACAGCATGCCATCAGCATAATATTCCCCCAAGTCTTTCAAGACAATGTCCCTGGCCTCCCCTCCTTCACAGTATCAGAGTGCTGTAAGGAAGAATGGACCTCAGACCTAGTGCTAGCTAGGAACAGACTGCTGCCACAACTATCAGAATCTGTTTAGCTGACAGTCCATTTCTCACGTGCTCAGAAGTCACCATCAGAAAAGGAGACTGCTTCAGGCTGCTGCTGACCACACTCTATCGCAGAGCAATGCGAGGGCACACGGGGACACCTCAGGTGTACTAAAGACATGTAACCTACCTTTTCTGCCCATGTAGATGGGCACTAGTCAGAGCACAGTCTTACTCTGTGCTTCTGGCTTACACAACTATTTCTTTCTGGGAAGAAAGATGTTCAGTAGGACAGTATATTAATGATCAAGGTTTCACGTTTCTGTTTAGCTGGGAGGGTTCTGGCTAGAAGCAAGCCTTGGATGCCAAGAGATTTGTATAAAGAACATAGCCTTAGTGATTAGGTCCTAGGATGTGGGATGCAAAACAAAAACAAACAAGAGCAAGAAACAAAGATCTAGATTTATGATCGAAACCAAGAAGCCAAGATTACTTGTGGAGATTCCCATAGCAAAGGAAGAGCAATGAGTGAGAACACAACGTACTACAAAACTGTCAGTTATTTAAGGCAGAACTGGTAAAAATGAATTGGAAAGTTTCCAAAGGATGCCTTTTTGCTTTATTATTTATAATGGCAACTGCTTTGTATAAACTACCTTACACAATTGTTTTTGCCTTCACCCTGATTTATCTTACTTTCCTTGACAGATTCTGCCAGAACTGTTTAAATAATAATTTGATGTGCAACACGCAGATTTTCCTGTCTACCCTCCACCCTCACACGCACACAACCCAGCTGTCTTACTGCAGATTGCATAGGGATCCACCATGCAGTTTCTCTACACAGAAGATTCTGCTTTGCTTTCAGACAGAAGACGTTTGACTTTCTTGAATGCCATCCAGAGACACAAAAAATTAAGGGGCGAGGGGAAGACATTACCACTATGCCACTTAAAGACAATTGTCTCTTTAGAGATATACCACACTCCCCATTGGCATTCTCTGCTTCGTCAGCACGCAGAGCTTTCAGCGACACTAGAAAAAAGAGCCAGATAGGAAGAACAGAACTGAGAAATGCAAAACTGGTTAACAAAGTAGAGGTTTTTCCCTTTTGAGCACATTGCCCAGTTAAGAAAAGAATTCAAGTTATTTTGCTTGGACTCTTTAATTAGTGTTTTCTAAAGTGCTTTGCAGTGTTTGAAAAATAGTATTTAAAAAAAAAAGGAGATTGAGAAAAGTACAAAGCGATATAAATTCCACAGCAGTATTAGCTTAAATTCAATCTGAAATAAAAAATCAGTAAAGTAAATACACAGAAGAGGATACAAAACAAGTGACAAGAACTGCAGGAGCTGATAACAGTGAATGATGTGGAACAGCTGAGATTTAAGTCCATTTTAGGACAACCAGAGCAGGCACGGACATAGAATTTGCTGGACAGATTGGAGTAAGACATGAGACAATTTGCAATATGCCAAATATAAGAAAAGGACATGATTGAATTTGTTTGTAATTTTGCCACAGTAACAGGAAACCATGAGCCTGTTCTTTTAAACAGGGTGGGCACAGAAGGGCAAGCCCAAATGTTACATGCAATGTTTTCCGTTGTGTTTTCAAGTCACACATGCGTGCTCCCCATTTAACTGAATTAAATTGGTTGGACAGTGGTTTTATTTGCCGATAGGTTAAAGTCTGGGCTAGGCATGTGATTTTTGCGTGGTTTTTGGTTTTGGTTTGGTTTGGGTTTTTTTAATACACACCGAATTCAGATTTTCTAGAGTGGAAGGAAATACAACAGATGCCAGATCTTGATGTGACACTAACTCAAGTAGGACAAAAATGGTGCTTTCATATACACATCCTGTTATCTAAAGCCACTCAAATTTACAGTGAAGAGTTAGCAGCTAGACTGTTAACTTCCACATGGTGCTTTACAACAGAAAGCTTTCTTCCCCATGTCACCTCTGTGAAGCCATGACTTCAAGATACCTGTAAAGTTCATTCAACCAAAGGCTAAGAGCTTTAAGTACACTTGAGACTGTAGCACACTTCAAAGGTCATTATTTATCACCATTCATCAAAAAGGAAGCAATTAATTTTTAATGGAAAATCAAGTCAATACATCAAGGGCGTTTGTTGACATGCCACTGCTTTATGAACTGCTGGGAGAAAATGAGGTAGCCTGTAGGGAAGCAGGAAACCTTTTACTTACTAGTGAGGAGAATCCTAACAGAGGTCTCTCTTGTGTTGTGGTATGTAAGGTCAAACACAGCCAGATCTTACGGAAACTTTCAAAATTACATACCACTAATATTTCATTTTCTCACACAGTCTGTTTTCCTTCTTTCCAAATATTTACAGTGAGAGTTCATCTTCCCTCATACTTACCCTTTCACCAAACAAAAATAATGCTAGCAAAACAGACTGCACACAACCAAAATGAAAAAAACAGCTAATAAATATAACGTAGTCAGAATGAACCAGGCTAGTTTAATCTCATTCTCATTTAATGAGGCTGTTTTGTTTAACAATTATTCAACTTCCTTAGGAAAAAACAAAACCAGACAGAAACAGTGCAACCACACTGCTTCCAAGAACCAATTCATTTACACAAATCTCCTCTGAATAACATGAGAGAAATGGAAGAGTCTTGCAGTCTCTCCCCTCTTAGGATATTCCTTTCTAGGCCAAGTGCTTTCAGAGGGATGCTAACCTGGAACATAGCCACAAAGTCCTCCCACCCTGGGTCTGGCCCTCAGGCCTCGAAGTCATTAATGCCTCCAGGGGCAAAGACTCTACAGAAAGATTGCATTTGTATCAGCTTTGCTTCAGGCAGTGCTTGCAACTCAGTTTGGGGGACAGGTAGAGAAAGAGAGAGAGGAAGAGTCCTTTTGCATACTGGGACATCACAGCTTCTGTTGCAGATGTAAAGAGACACTGGCAGCTCAGGAACTCCCTGATGTGGAGGTAGGCATTTAGCATCCAGCACATGCCAAGTGAAGGGGATGGACAGTCAAATGCTCCACAAATGCTGTATCAGAGCAATCTGGAGATACTCCAAACTCTGGTGATCCTCCCCCAAGATGCAAAATGAAAAGCACATTTCCGATTCCTCTTGGATGGGGAGGGAGGGAAATGATGCACACAGAGTAAGGTAGCTTTTTCTTTCCTAAAACATCTCTAAAATATCAGAAACTAAAGTATAATAGAAAGCTATCGAGTCTCCTCTTACCAGTCACTGAGGGGCTGTGGATCCTGGGTCTGGCAGACATACAGAACGGCAGATGAATATGAACACAAAGGATGAGTCTAGCAGACACCTAGGACCAGAGGACAGAGAGGCTCAGAAGCCGGAGCCATGGCCCGGTGGTGGACAGCCACACTCCAGAAGCAGGCACGAGGCAACCACTGCAAGTGGGCACAGTTGTCCAGCTGTGGAGCTGACACATCAAGCCCCACACTGGACAAGTGCCCTGGTAACCAAGTGTGAGACTTGCTCATGATTGCTATCATACCCATATGGTTAGGGCTTGCTCACCCAACAGATCCTGACTGGCTCCAGTTGACACAAAAATCACAGACCCTGAGGGTTTTCCATGCTAAGGCAGAAAACTAAAAGGACTTGTAAGATAGGAAGAATCAAATTATTAGCTGTAACGGGGGAAAGTCTTCCCTTCTGTCCCTCCCCCCCACGATCCAGCTTTCCTACCATCTTTGGCAGTTCTAACATGTCTGTCTCCCCAGAACAACTATATTGCTGGGACTGGATGGAAAAACATGATGCTATATTTTCCAGCCACAAGGATAAACAGGATGCTAAACTCAGATTAAGACTTGCTAGGATCATCTAACAAAATATAGCAGCAACAAAACATTTCTTAGTCCTTCTGCGTGTGTTGCAAAGAACATCTAAATCAAGGGATGTGCTACTGGGCTCAGTGTTAACCATTTTGCCACAGAGATCACAGAACATTTTTTTTTTTTTTTCAGAGCTTGCTTTGTGAAGGGGCAAAATCCTGAAAATACATTAGTGATGATTTTTTGACAGAAAAGAAGAAATTTATTAGGAACAAGACTTTTCTTCATTTGAATCTAACATGAAGCAATGTTTTGGGTATAAAAAGTAGAAAGCAATTCCACTGCCACCAGCATATCATCTTTATTTTACAATTGCCACTCTGCACTATTGCATGGAATCATAGAATTATTAAG
>VZTL01084585.1:0-11799 GCA_013400535.1 Scopus umbretta
ACAGTGAAAGGAAGTGCTAGAAGACCAACAAAGTTACCTTCACTAATTCCGTTTTGTCGTAATCTTCCCGATGTCGGTAAATGCACTGACTAAGAACAGCGTATAGTTTTTCCAAGTGAAATATATTGAAGTTCTTGGTGCTCACAGTGACAAAATGCAACAGTTGCTGAAGGAAAAAATGGAAACTACAGGTTTAGAATAGCGCAAGGTATAGGCTCGTTATGTTTTCAGAAGCTAAACAATAACAGTGCAACACCAATGACATCCTCCTTTCTTATGTTGTTAAATAAAATATGAGTGACGCTTCGGAGAGGAGATTAGGTATCTCCCAAGATGTAACTGGCGAAAATGAGTTAATTTTTCATACTTCTGAGAAAAGGAAGGCTTAAATTTCGGACCAGATTTTATTACTAATCAATCTATCACAACAACGAACATAATTGCAAACCAACTGCTTCCAGAACAGCAGGGAATGACACAATCCACTTTGTCGTAGAGTTGCTGCCACAGCAAAGCCGCTGTTGCGTTTCATTAGAGAAGCTGTTGCTGCAATGCAGGGCACTGTAAAATGGATCTTTGGAAGCCAGGTTACCGATCTTGTCGGTACAGTTCTGCCAGCTGGAAACGGAAGCATCCTTAGGTGCTCACCTTTACCCATTAGCAGAACGTGTACCCTGCCTACAACTCTGCTGGCAGAACACGCTGCTCGCTCGTGTCTGAAGCAGGTGAGTTAGCTCCTGCCTTTAAACTGAAGAGTGGATAAACGAGCAAAGCGACTGCCTGTAGTAGATTACCAGTCTCTCACACAGTCGTTTCCGTTACCAAAGACGTGAATGTGATAATCTCTGGGTAAGCGACAGTAACAAGCTCATGGCAGCACCTTCTTCCACTGTGGTGGCTGTTCGCTGTCTGCGTGTTGTGTGAGGCTGTAAAGGTGTAGCTTCAGAGAGCAGTCACACCAAATGCAAGTACTACTGCCTCACAGCTGCCTGTTACCAAACCTGCCCCCCTTACGTCAGCTACATTTGAGTATTCCCCCCCAGCTTCATTCTATACAGCACGCAGATCAGATGCACAAAAAGCACGCCGCGTGCTTTCAGCTGCTGCAAACAGACACGGTAGGACGCGACAGAGGTGTGTAGTCAACATCCCCTTTGAAACGCTTTTTAATTGCCGCCACATAGATGGCTGCATGCTCTTCTATATGTGCGTGAAGTTCTAGGCCTATTACCAAGCAAATAAACAAACAAAAAAACCCCAAACACAACCAAGCAGCTACAATTTGCAGGCTCACCTAGCTTAGTCACTGCAGGTGAGTTCCAAAGAGGCTCTCTGGTACAAGCAGCTAGTTCCAATGGCACCCACGTTAATGAAACAAGTTTTCTGAAAGATGCATTTCATGACTGTAGCTCTCCTCATAGCTGATACATATATAAGGGTTCTACCATACCATTTCTCCAGCGGGCAATGACTTTGGAGCACGTACTGTTAGCACCCTGACTCTATATGAAAAACCTTTGTGGCTCCTCTGCATTCACAGGCAAATGCGGACAACAAAACCCCCTGAAATCTGCTTCCTCAGGAAGCCAGCTTTAAAAAGTTAGGCTCATCTCTACAAACTAGGTCACAGCTTGAAAATCTGGCAGAAACTGTGTTGACAAGCCCCTTCACCAAAGGGGATGCCTACCTGGTCACATTCTTCCCACACAGGGAAAACATCCACGTAATACTCCCTTTCTCATCATGGCAGGTAAACAGCAGCCCTTCCTCTGTGTTGGCCAACTTACAGGACTCCAACCTAGCAATCTTCCTCATTTTCCTCACTGCAGTATCCCCTGAAGATCAGGTCCTTGTTCTAACCTCTCCAATTCACACAACGGAACCTCTTTTACCCCTTGCAGCTAGGCTCATTTTCAACCCTTTCCCCAGCTGTAGCCTAGGATAGCAACTTCTCTCCTCGGATGGACTGGAAACCCCTTCTAACACCGTAGCTGTATGAATGCAAAACTCTAACACTGGATCTTGAAAGAATTTCAGAAAAGTAGGTATTAGTATTTTATCCATGATGAGCTTTACGTCAACTTGCTAACCAGGTTTAAAGTCATCACTGCTAGAAATAGAGGTCCTTTTCAGGTTCCTAATAAATGAAAACATGCAAAAACCAAAACCAAACCTCCAAATCCATCATTAAAACTGTTAAGACATTAATAACCAACACTACTAGGCTATTTTAAAAGTCAACAAGCCCTTTTGAATTAAAAATTAGGAAGAGAACCCAGTCTCCTAAAATTTAGTTCACCAGAAGCAAGAACAGCAGTCTACACCAGGTGTGGAAGCACAACAGTCATCGTAGGCCACTACAGGTTGAATTGTTTCACAAGTTATGTATATCCTTCCCATAAACTGTTTTAATTGGCATTGGTTAACAACTGACTTAATTTACAACTGTACAGGTAGCAAGAAAATGTCCTACTTCAGATTTAACAAAATGGAAATTAGACTTACTTTGAGCTCATAGTAATCCACAATCACTGGCTGTGTAAGAATTTCCACTGATTTCTCGACACCTATCACCTGTTGCTCCTCCACCCGCGAACACGTTGCATGAGGCATACAATGTGCCCACGAATCTGGAATAGCACAAATTTCTTCAGTCAGGATTTCTGTTTATCTGGAATACAGTATCAGTGAAGTATCCTGTACCTGGAACACAGTCTCTCTCTCTCCGCAATGACAGAGACAGACCATTTCTCAGAGCACTGAGAAATGCTCGACTTACTTTCTGGCAGAACTCACTGCTCCATAAAAATTAAGACACTCAGACACAAAAAAAAGGCACTAGCGCAAAAGGCAAGGTAAAACCAGGAAAAAAAATGTAGTCACGTTGCCATTAAGCACTGCATGGTGAAAATCCACAGTAGTTTACGTTAAGAAACACATCTTACGTTGCAAACATTAGGACATAAGTCTTCTATTCTACATGTGACCCTGGGTCCACACTGCTTGAAGTACAGCTTTTTAACTTATGCTGCTCATTACTGGGAAGACACTCATACAATAAAAGAGAGTCAACGATCATTTTTCAGTTAGGTACCATTTGACAAACAAACTTCAGAATCAAAAACCCAGCAGCTGCAGAAAACACGAGTTTGGCTAGCATAACTAGATGGGCAGCATCATTATGCAAGAACACTGTGTGCTGATTTTAGAGAGAGACAACAGAAATAACAGAAGGGAATTAAAGGCGGCTAAAACCTAATAAACAGTGTAATTCTCCTCAGGGAGAAAAAATGAACTAAATGACCTGTTTGACTTTTCACTTACCATTTGAATCTACGTCTTCAAAACTTTCTGCTATTTGGCAATGCAGCTTTTCACTGTCCTTTCTTAGGTCTGAATGTTCAGGAAGCACGACACTCTTCTTTTCAGAAGCAGATTTAGCCACAGGGAGAACTCTCTCTCTTTCATTTTCTGGCCCAGATTTATGTTCATTCCCCTTTTTATGTCGTTCTTGAAGTACGTTTTCATTTTCTTCCATGGAAGAATCTTGTGCGGACTCGACTTCAGTGCGATCCGCATTAGAGGCATGTTTTTCTGGAGACTCTTCATCACTCTCTACTTCATGTTTGTCTTCCGGAACTTTATTCTCTTTATTGAACTGAAAATTCCTCCTCTTTGCTGCCATACCTGAAGGCCCTTTTTTCATTCTGCGTTTTCTTTTTGACGTATCTACAAAGAGGTATCAGAAAAAGTAATCCAAAACTACCAAAACAATTCTTCCTTCAAAATCCAGTGTCCTCATCTTACTTGGCTTCCGAGGAACGTGATCAGAGGAGCTCAAATACCATTGCCTGTCTCCCTACAATATGCCTAGAGATAAAAGTTGCCAGTTAACGAGGCCAATTTGCTATTAGATTTTAAAAAGTCAGCTACAGAATTTAATTCACTAACCCATCAGATTCAAGATTTTATGAGCAGAAAATTCTTACTTTAGATAGGAAGTATTACTGCAAAGCAAGGGTATGAGGTGAAGTTGTTTACTGTCTTCCTACATGAACTAATATAGATGAACAACAGAAAAGTGTTTGGAGATGAGCCCTTCTTCCAATCTGTTACAAAGCTGTAAACTTCTAGCTAAACACGTGTTGGGCGGAGTTAGAGACAATTTTAAGGGAATATTTACGCACAATTTTTTCTTCAGCAAAGACTTACACCTCATATGCTTTCTGATTTGGTTAACCTTGTTTAAAACAAACTTTGCATTTTTGCCTTCCAGAAAAACCCCACCATTCTTTGGATTCACGGAGTACTGCACAAAGCATGTGGGTGACGTCAATGGCAAAATTCCCAGTCATGCCAGCGAGACCAGGAAACTTCACACCATGTCATGCGCTTTAACTGAGAGAGACCCAAGTCCCTTTGTTATTTCATGTCCTTGTCACAGGAACACGTGAGGAAATAATGACCATTCTTTTACGTACCTATTATTATGGCTCCCCTATTTTCTTCCCCTTTCCCGCCTTCATTCGGCAATCACAGTAAGAGGTGGCATAGATGTTAGCATTTGAGGGCAGGGAAGGGAAAAACACTGTTTCATATAACTGAAAACTAGTTGAGTATTCAGAAACTGCCATGTACAACTTTTTTGACTTCAAGAGGTAGCAATTTAGGAGCCATTAAGTGTCAGCTGGGCCATCAAGGCCAGCGTCTTACCATGTAAACCACCCACTGTACTTGAACTTCATAACCATATTGAATGAATGGCCTCTGGATTTATCTCACATTTTGAAGCAAATTAGAAAAATGCAACGCCTCTGGCATGTAGAGCCAGGCATCATAGAAACCTGTTATGTCACAAGAACAGAGAAGCCATCAGTGGGTTTAGCACCTTCTCCAAGGAAGTCCGAGTAAAACGCAACTTACCATTAGAGCGGGGGGTACTGGAATCTACAGGCGCCGCTGGCATCTTTGTTTTTTCATTACACTTTGGGTCCGTTTTCTTACACCCAGGAACAGAGTTCTGCTTTGGCATTACATGGTAGTAAGATGGAGCATACTTTGAAGAGCTACAACCTTCCAATAAAGAACAGATAGCAAAGAATTGTGTCTTGCATTGTTGGTTACAAACACTGAGACAAATCTTAAAATCCTTAGTGTCAAAAAACCACACCTCTTTTCTTACGAGATTCTTGAATTTCTTCACAGCGTTCTTCAAAATCTTTATCCATTTCTTCCCTCACTATGGCGTATGCAGTATCTCGCAAAGTGCAAGCTCTGTGCCTAATGAGACGACCTGAAATTTTACAGTCAGAACTGAGTATTTTCTACCAGCCAATGAAAGCCTTTATTTTGATTATTGAGAAAGATTTTACTCTTTTCCTAGATAGGTTCCGAAAGGTTATCTCAGTGAATATTTTCAGCATAACAACATAAAAGTTAATTATTAAAGCAAAAGCACTAGTTACCGATCAACACTTCTATCGCGATTTCATGCCCAAATAGTTTAATGCTACAGCATTTACAACCTGGCAAGAAATGCCCTCTGCGGATGTTTAAAATGATCTAATCCCGAGTCTACTGCTCACACATTTACCAATTTATACATTCTAAATTTTTCCAAAGTAGGGATAAAACCACATCCTCACCTCCAGGATCTTTATCTGGGTTGTACTCTAAAGCATTGCTACAGATTAGATCGATGTCTTTTAGAAAATCTCCTGCAGTTAAGTATTGGTGAAAGTCAATTTTAGAGAGAACTGCCGAAAGGTCCATGGGCTGTTTAATAACTGCAGCATAATCGGGTACCTACAAAGGAAATATACGTGCTCAGAGATTTAACAGAGTATTTACCAAAATGAATTATTTTAATAAAGTAAAATAAAGGACTTCTTAAAAGCCCCAAATATTTATGACATATCCAAAGATGCGGAAATTAACCAGTTAGTTTCTTGAAAAATAGAAGGGCTATTTCAACTGGCTTTGAAGAGACAGACCAGAAGAGGGAAAACAAGAAGCATGGAGGTCAGAAGCACGTGTGGGGTAGAGAAGGGAAAAGACACCCAAAGTGGGATTCATTTCACGACGCTTCAGAAAATCACAGCAAAGAAACCTTTCTCTGTAAAGTCACCCAAGATTCTCTTTGCTGTTGGCGGCAAGAAAAAAGCTGCAGGAGTCGCACCTTTGAGGTATCTGTCCTATGCATCTACTTTAGAATGAGGTAACTGGACCCAGAGGTGCCCATTTCTTTACTCGGACCACGAAAGAAGCCTAATGACTAGTTTAGATGAGGACATCTACGTTTGTTTACATTATTCACATCTCAGAAACTAGAAGTAAAGGGAAAGACAAGTCAGTGGGTGCTTAAGGGAACAGGACTCTGCTGAAACACGAACCTATATTAAAACTACAGCTGACTTTGAAGTATATGCCCCTGGCTTGGACGTACTCAATAAATCAAATGAGAAAAAGAGACAGAAGAAGTGTATGGGAAGAAGCCGCCACACAGCCCTTATGGTTGATCTCATACTGAGAAGCCCCAGATGAAACAGAGAATAGAATCTTAAAATTTATTTTAAAAACTGCTGCTTCTATTCCTGTTCTCACAGAAACTATTGACAGTCAATTAAAGAGCTTTAGGCTTTATTAAAACAGTCCTACAGATACTGTTTATAGTTATAAAGAAAGAGATCTCTCTGCTTTTCTGTGCTGTAACATGCCTACATAGCAAAGCCTTTTCATGAGTGAATTGTGTTGGCATTTGGTCTAACTGGCAGTTGGACTAGATGACTGTTGTAGGTTCCTTCCGACTGAAATATTCCAAAGCCCTTTTGGAAGGAACCCGGGGCCTTCAGCGAATATTCAAATAACAGACATTTGAGAGCCTCAAGGAGTCACGAAAAGTAAAAGCAAAATTCACTTCCTGCTTCTTGAAAAACCAGAACAGTACAGTCCTAAAAACAAAGACAAACCTTCCTAGAAAGAGCACACAAACGCTGAGAAATACAAACACGGAGAAATCATGAAGACACCCAGATAAAACGGTATTACAGATCAATACTAGTTTACCTCCTCTGGGTCAACAGGCTTTGTAAATGCTCTGAAACGTCTGTCAACGGCAAGTCGATGAGTCACATCCCTTAGGAAAAACCGAAGTTCACGCAACGTATCCTCCTCCTGCTCCTCCAGCTCTCTTATTTCTTCCTCTGTCAGCTCTTGAGGCTTAGGTGGCGGTGCTACAGGCAGCACTTCCAATGTCTGCCAATCTTAAGTTATTCAGAAACTTTTAGTCAATTTATGCTACTCAAATACAAGTATATGAAAGATTATCAACAGAAAATCACCACCAAAGCAAATACTGTCTAACCGTTAACTTACAGATAGCAAGGTTTTATATGTAGAATATCCTCACCTGTGTTTTTTGATGCAGGAGGTTTAGCAGCTTCATTTACAATTAAGTCCTCAAAAAACATTCTTCTTTCGTCATTATTAGGCAACTGGATTTTGAAAACTTCTTCATAATCATTCATAAACAGTTCTTTTATCTAAAGCATGAAAAGACATTTCCGGTATGAAGCCACACAAACTCACATTCTATTCCATTCTATTCTATGGCCTCGAGTTACGTCAGGGGAGGTGTTAGATTGGCTATTTAGAAAAATTTCTTTACTGAAAGAGGAGTCAAACATTGGAACAGGCTGCCCAGGGAGGGGGTGGAGTCCCCATCCCTGGGGGGGTTCAAAAAAACGTGTAGATGTGGCACTTTGAGGCATGGTTTAGTAGGCATGGCGCTGTTGGGTTGACGGTTGGACTAGATGATCTCAGAAGTCTTTTCCCACCTTAATGATTCTATGAAAAAGATGAGTACCTTCCTAAATTAAACTGAACAATCATCTGGATAAGACAAACTGTGAAAGTTATCTTCTTGGCCATAAAAGCCTAGATTTTCATAGGTCAGCATAGCAAAACTAAAATATCTTCTCTGAGGAACACCTCTGGAGTTAAAGCTCAGTGAAGGAACTGTATGGTACACCGATACGCGGCGACATTCACCACCTCCAAGACTGCTTATTTTGTATTTACCTGCCTTGCTGTCCTCTAGTTTGAATCTTTATGGCAGCTGTAGAGGGAACAGGCAGGGTTCAGGAGACAAGTGCAGGCTTTTTGGTAAGGTGGGGTTTTGGTTTAATTAATTTAAATGACATATCTGAAGTTGCATACTTCCAAGTTTTACTCCATTTTTCAATCTCTACTACCAAAAGGTATGGAAGGAATTTCCATACTTATTTTAGAAGGAATTAACAGTATAAAAATTTCTGTAGAAAGTGAAGCTGCTTCAAAGCATTTGATGATAAACATATCTAGATAGCTCCCCCCCCTCAAGTAACTGAGACAAAATAATCAGAGCAGCATATTCACATTTTGAACAGCTTGCTTTATGCACACTCTCAGATGTCTAAAAGATAAGCATGTACTTTTACTGAATGTTGTTAAATACAACTACAAATTTATTTCCCAGTTATTTAAACTTAGCTGTCTAATTTGTAGAGCTTTCACCTATATGAAGAAATTGAAATTTTTATTAAAGAATTTAAAGTTGAAATTACATTCCATCATTAACAGTGTGGCCAGCGTACTTTTTCAGTAAAAAGATCTTTCACTTTTCAGTAGAAATGTTTTCATTAAAAATATCTTTTTCCCATTTACATTTCAAGCACTGTATATTCTTGACTAAGTACATACCTAACCATCTTGAAGTCACTGGAATTATTGTCTGAAGTAAATGTATACACCTATCTAATAAGCACGAGTGCGTGAGAAGGGGGAAAAAGTGGGGTCAAAGTCAAACTCGTTACTCAGGAAACACTTGCTTTAGACAAATGCTTTCAACATTGTTTCATCTAAGCAAATTTTAAGAGACCTGGTTAGGGTTACGAGTCCTAACAGTATGAATTTGCTTACAAGTGCACAGTACTCCAATACTTAAAGGACTTCTAAATTAACAAGAAATTGACCAAAAAAGGTAAGAAAAGGATGGACAGAAGTACCTCTTCTGGGAGATCTGCGTGACACACATCAGATGTTGCAAGCAGCAAAACTGGAGCAAACGTTGGAATGTTCTCTAGTAGTGTTGTAAAAGTACCTTTCAGTGTAGCTCCAACAGCCTCCCACCACAAATGGATATGTGGGATATAAATTATACTTGGTGCTGTTCTTTGAGCTTCTCGGATCAACTGGTAAAATGAAAGCTTGGATAAGAAAACTAAACCGTGCAGCACAGGCTAATAACTATGTATCAGTGAAACTGTCTGAAGAAGTAGGAGCACATGAAGCCAAAACATCAAAACAAACCAACAAAAGAACAACTCTTTAACAATACGATAACATTTTCACTTAATTTTCACCTTGAGTCAACTATGGACATTGCTATGCAGACAGAAACAGAGCTGAATCTCTGCCTGATTTCAAAACTACTTAGGTGTAAGGTAACTCCTAAAGAGCCTCACAACTTAGCTGGTGTGGTGGTGGGCCTGAAAAAACAAGACTAACCCTTCAGCAAGATGTCTTTGTCCGGGTAAATCACTACACGACTGTGACTACACCATTTTCAATTCAGAGCGGGCACATATCCAAGTCAGTCTGGAGCACAGTCTGAATAAACAAAAATCTATGTGAAAAGATGCGGGCTGACGCTATGAGAGGAGCCTGCTTACGGTTTGTAATTGCAAGTACATTTTATAAGAGGTGACCAGTCTTCAGCCTGCCTGAAGAATTAAATCACTCACAGCCTTTCATTACCAAAGGATCCATTAGACCAGATTACGTTCTTTGGAAGACCACAGGCCATTGCCTACAGATGGTACCTCAACCACAGAAGAGGACACACATCTACCACATGAGGGAAGAGGCAACGCTCCTTTCACCTGACAATGTTCCATGAATTTTAATGCTTTTACTGCATATACCGCAGCAATAGAAGCTGTGTATGTACCTTGATTGCCTCACAAATATAATACAAAAGAAGGCTACGAAAATTTCAGGACATGCAGCCTGGCTGATGCAGAGCCATCTACTGGGAGCACAGGGTCTTAAGAAGCAAGGAAAACAATTTTCTGGATCCCACTGAGACGGGCAGGATTTTGTGCTATCAAGGGGTTTATTAGCAGCACCTCCCAGCTTCCTGAGCGGCTAGCAGCATCCTCACTGTTTAATTTGGAATGGAAAATACGGCCATGTACAACATCCTTATTTGGTATCATTCACTCTAGAAGAAAAGTGGGTTTTCAGACAGAAGTAAACATGACCGCACATTCAAACCAGGCCACCTCCATTTACAATTAATTTTGCTTCCTTTACTAGTTTATATACAGTTCATGAATCCTGTGAGATTAAAGAGAAAAAAAAGATACCTGTGCGCATGTTTCTTCCGGTGATGAGATGCTAACAAACAAAACAGAGATGTCTAGTGTATAAACTGGAAACTTTTCCAGGGCATGTATTACTGCAGGCGCCAAATGAGAAGCTTGCCCATATCCTGGCCCTCCAACCAGTAAGAAACGCGGTCTGCAAGACGTTGGCTGGTAATAAGCATTTCTAGAAAAATAAGGAGAAAATAAGTTTAAAAATGAAGTGACGAAAAGGCACACGGATGTTAAAGGCTTTTTCCTACGCTTTTTTCTTCTTTTTTGGTAAATACTTTCCATATTCCAGCAAATAATAAGCTGGTCTGTGATCAGGAAGACCATCAAAGACCGTTTTCTTACAAACTTGTACCACACACCTCCCCTTAGAAATCCTGCCAATCCCCAGCGTGTCTGCTGTTTGTTTGGCTGGGTTAAGTAACAGCTCTTAAACCACCCAGGGAGACTGTCCAGCTAAATACACACACGACAGCTGGTCAGTAACCTGATGTGGGTGAGAATAACTATTCGCTCTCTTTCAGCACACGCCAATCTGGATCTCTTCACCACCTGTACACACCAAATTTCAGTAGGTCTTGAGTTTAAGTAGCTGTGAAATCTCTACATCTGTCGAGCTTAGCTGAAATTTGGCCATAGTTACTGGAGACAGTGGGAAGGAAGGAGCAGAACAACATTTAAATTAACGTGGGCACCGGAACGCACATAATAGCTGTATCTGAAGAAGTACGTGATTGGACTGGTTCAATTACAGCAGTACACTAGATCCGTATAAGATTTATATTTATTTTATTCAGTCATTCTAACAGCTTCATCTTTGAATTGTGTATTAATTACCTAGTAATCTTGCTTCACTAGCATGAAACGCATTTGTAAAGAGCAGTTGTTTTTTCCACCACTACCTTTGCTGGCTGAAGTCAAAAATCCTAGAGACCTAACCAAGCTCAGCAGGTCAGAAGATTTTCTGGACAGCACAGCAATAGAAATTGATAAAAATAACTGACCCAACAGTGACGACAACAATCTATTATTTCAACTGTTGGTTTATACAACTTCCACATTAAAATGTCAAGAGAAGAACATAAACTTAGTAGGTTAAAGGTACAAAATGCAGACATTGTTTAAGTGTTTCTCACAGTGCTTTAACAAACCGTTTCTCAATTTTATTTCTGCTGCATAATTCGCTACTAAACAATCTTGGAAGGCAGAAGGGCAAAAGATGGCTACACAAATCCGTACAGTTTTCTTTGTTAAAAGGACAGACAGCACATTTCTTTGGTCTTGAGTCTTTCAAGGAATACCATGGATTAGGTCAACACATTCTAGTACTCTGTGGATCACTTTGACTTAGGAAAAAAAGGCTGGGCCATGCAGTTTGATGGGT
>VZTL01084586.1:0-15905 GCA_013400535.1 Scopus umbretta
GCAGCTTCCCTGCTCCCTCCCACACATCCCTGAGTTGTAGCTGTTCAGCGGAAAGCATGGAAACTACAACAGTCCTCACCTGAACTGCACTCTCAAAAGCTACTTGCCTTGAAAACTTAAATACTGACAGCCTCACTAGAGCCTGGTTTCCCTGATGGGAAGCACAGAAACTCTGGGAGACCCTGTCTGAGGCCAAGATCCAGGGCAGCCCGGGTCTCCCAACCCAGGTCTAACAGCAGCTGCCACCCTACAGCCTCTGCAACCCAGGGACCAGCTGAGTGGTGGTGAGAACGACGAAACCACTCCACTCCCATTTTATTTGGGGAATGGGGAAGAGTTGGAACTTTCAGGAATTTTTCTTTGTCAGAAAACTTAAAAAAAACCCCAAGTGTAGTTCCCACACCAACTTGGAATGCAACCTTCTCTGAAGCACTGACATTCCCACCACCCAGGAGTCCCATGTTTCAGCCCCCTCTCTGTGTAACAGGCATCCAAAGGAAACACCGTCCTCTATTCAGGTAACAGCGTACACAGCTCTGCAATCCACATCAGTTTTGCTGATTGCCCTTGAGAAGGCAATCGGTAAAGAGCAGCTTTTTGTAATCGTATGTATTGTTCCATACTGACTTTCCTATTCTCTGTTAAAAAAGGCAATTCTCTCTATTGTAACATTTGTTCCTGGGGCCTGCATATAACTTTTATCTCCCAAAGGTGCAGATTATATTACAGTCTTATCCGAAGCCAACTACACACTGACTAGAGCAGTATTCAGTGTAATCACTAGCAACAGTATTAGAAATTCAAGTTCTTTTAATAAAATGTAAAGGTTTCCTTCCATGCAGATGGCATTTCTTATTCTAAATTGATGCTGATGTTCGTAAACCATGCATGACAAACACCTCCTGAAATTAAAATCCTTGATTCACAGGTCAGGTGTAGCTTAGCCAAGAACAAGACAGTATTCCATCATTCTTCTGTCTGTAAATCTCTTCACCAAGTCTATTCTTCCGCTTCACTCAAATCCCACAAAAACTTTTCCTTCACTGTTGCAGTCGTTATCATAAAATGAAAGTACCCCCCCAAAACCCAATCAACACATATACTTGCGAGTCGTATTCTGTAGATTGTTTCTCTTATATTGTCTGTTCTGTTCTTTGTCACGTATCTGTTTATGAGCATCCCTTGTTAGGTTACCCTCAATTTAGATTGCTCTGCTTAACAGGGACTGTAGTGAAAAGTTCTTCATATCAGTATTTTTTAATCTATATTTAGACAGATTAAAACTATCCTGCTTTTAGCTCCCCCACACCCACTAGAACAGGTTTTTAAAAAAAAAAATAAAAAATCTCTGTACAGTTCAGAGGCATTTAGACCTTCCAATGATCCTAATAACAGAGCTATAGCAGTCCACAGAAACTAAATTAAAGCAGAAGGAACAAGCTGCACTAGAAATAATCAACCTTGCTTCTTAGTATGAGACAGAAATAAATCCTTCTTCTCCTATCCTCACAACACACATCTGACAGACAGAAGAGCCTGCCCAGTGGCACCCCTGCAGCAGTGCAGCCATCTTCTCTTCTCCAAAAGACCAGAAACCTTTTGGTCTATGAGTTAGGGATCCTATGCAGATGTAGTGTTCCAAAACATTGCTAATTTTACGAGTAACCTGGCAAAAACAGGGTGGAAGATAGTGAAACTCAAGTTTTGTGGCTCTAGCAGATGCGTTCTGTCAAAATCTAGCTATGATTGTTGCCTGCTGCCAAGACTGAATACTTAACCTTTGCCATGTCCCAGAGGAGAGAAGGCAGAAAACAAGGCAAGACGTCATACCCTGGCAGCTATGTTTCACAGCCAGTTCTGTGAGCCTGAGGCAGCAGCCAGCGATCTGCATGAGCTGAGACATGGGCATGTAATTGCTCTGGCCCTATCAATGCTGATTGATGGCAGAGGGATGGAGCAAGCTGCTGGTGACCCTTAAGAGGAGTCACCAGACACAGTGACCCTCCGACTGAAAGCAGTAACTTCAGCATGGGTAATTCAAAGTCCTCCGCCCCAACCGGCTGGTGGGAACATTTTTTCCAAGGACAGTTAAGACAGTTAAAATAAATAAAGTGTGTGTGTGTGTGAGGCCAGGGACCATGTGTTAATGCTTGTTTATTCCATATTTGAGTTCCTTATTTGAGAGTAAAGTCACCCCTGTTTTGTTGTAATATAATGGAGCTAAGACACGGCCAGAGTTGAGATTTGATCACTATGCTTTCACAGCTCTTAGCATGGTAAACCCAGGTACCATTACTTAACAGATTTAGCACTTGGTGATAGCAGGCTTCCTAAGGAGCTACCCTGGTGTTAAACAGGAATAAACAGCATAATGAACAATGGTTTAACACCAGGCAAAGTAAATAAGCCAAACTGCTGAAGTGGACAGGGGAACTTTGCTGTGGTTGCTGTTTTATTCATGCACATTGTGCTATGGTTCTTACCTTTAAAGTCCATGTTTCTTTCATCATGTTCCTTTCATCAATCAAAATTAACCAAGGTTATTTCATTATCTACCCAAACACAGACCTCCTATCAGCAGAGCTACTAGGTAGGTTGAACTCCCTGATACCAAACTCACTGTGCTCCTCTTTACAAGAATATCCATGTGATGTTTTCTTAGCATAAAGAATGCCAGAAAAAGAGAAGGCAGGTTTCCTAGGCTGGGGCTAATTAGAGACACTTTCTGAGATGCAGGACTTTGCAGTGTCTCAGTTGCAGATACAAGCATTGGAGGGTGAAAGCAGTTCTTTGTGAAAGCTAATTAAATGCTTGGTCATTCTGCTAAAGCTTCCTTTGAGAGCACAAATTAATATCATTTACAATGTTGCCTACTAAAAGCTGTGGTGAAAGCTACCAGTTCACATAAAGCACCAAACTGCCATTGGATGGCAACTGTCACTACTAACGTAGTCCTGACTTGAAAGAGACCTTGGATGCAACGAGATCTGTATGTCAGTTAGCTGTGTCCTGACCCACTGAGCATCCCTGGGATGTACAGATGCTGCTCTGGTCCCTCCAAAGAGAGCCAGAGCCTCTGCCACACAGCACCAAGGCTGTCACACCTTGAGGCAGAGAACAAGAGCAGAGACCTGGCTCACCTGCCTGAAACCCTATGTGCACAGCAAAGGAGGGCCAAAACAGCACCCAAGCATTGGAAATTTGTAAAGTAGTGCCCCAAAAACTGATGGCTCTGAAGAGCATGATCTTATTTACACAGTCCAAGACTGTCAGTAAGAGCTAAACCTTATCCTTAGGACACACCCTCACTGGTAGATCGGATCAGTTGGGTGAGCTGAAATCCCATTCTTTGGGGTGCCTTTTGCACAGTCATGACGGATTGGAGGAGGAACTGTGGCTTCCAATCGTTACCAGAGGTGAGCTACTTCATGATCAGCTGAGTTACCTGCCATCAAGACTCAGCTAATGCCTGACCCGAACACTCCATACCCTTCACAGCATTGGAACAAGCATAGTTGCACAGCACCCAGGGTCTAAACTGCATGTAAATGCATACTCATGCTACAATCAGGTGTGCAGCTTCCCATTCCTGTATCTGAGTGAGAATACAACTCTGAGAAAGAGTAAGGCAACTCAGCACTGGGGGAAAAAGAAAAGAAATGCCAAGATATTTTCGAAATTTGGCATAGAGGAATTGAAGTTTCTGAACTGAGGATGTTCTTCCTGCTTGAAATGTAAGGGGTTTAAAGAATGATGGAATTTGCATTCTTATCTTCATCCCTTTCACTTTCACCAAAGAGTTCTAGGCATATAAAAACAGAATACAACTGCTAATGGGAGCCAGGAGTCTGAATATTTTATCCAAAAGGCAGCAAATGAATTAGCCTTTCCTACAGTTAATCAGAAGTGAAATGCACTGTCTTATCCCAAGGCTTACCTTGGTTGAAATCTCACGACTGCTTCCTGGCATCTGAAAGCCACGTTCTGTGCAAAGTCATTAGCTGAGGATCCAGCCTTCCCCTGCCACTCTGAGAGGCCTGGCAATGTGCTTTCCAGCTCCTGCACAAAGAAGCGGGGGGGAGAAAAAAAAAAAAAGTTAAATGCCCTGTCAGTACAAATCAGGCTTACCTGAATATTTTATTTAAAAAAAAAAAAAAAAAAAAAAGCTCCGTAAGACCAGATACTGATTGCGGTTCTTTGTTATTTTTTGGTAATAATCTGGAAACAACTGGAAAACACAGTCTAGAAGAGTTTCTAAACAAAGTAGTATGTTCTTTCGCTGTAAAATATGTTTTCAAACCAAAGCAGACCGTAACCCATTCTCTCTTTATAAGTTAGATAACAGATGTCAGCTTCTGAGCTAAGAGGTGCTGTACAGAGAGTTCAATATTTTTTTGTGTGTATTTATACGTTCATGTTTAATTTGAAATTATTTACTCATGTGTCAAATATTTTATTACTTTACTTAGGCATCATCAGAAAAATTTTGGCTGACAAAAACAAATGCAGCTCACTTAAATAAGATTTGTAACATTTAACCAGCTTCCTTTTTCCTTTTGCTCTTTTCCTTCCCTAGCATATGCATGGCTTTATGAACAGACTATTGCTGCAGGTGGGATGAAGGGCAGTAAGGAAAAAAAAAAACAACTCATCAACCTGCCACACAGAAAATAAAAAAGCCAATTTAGTCCAACAAATTGAGGAAGGGAGTAAGAATTAGAAAGGTATGCATTTTACTCCAAGCTTTCAAAACACAGTTATAAGGCTGTGACAAGATATGTTCAGCACATCTTAACTTCCTTACCTATAAAATGGGTTGTAATATTTCCCTTGCATTGCAAAGGGGTAGGTCAATAAAGTTCTTTGAAAATCTGATAATCGAAGTGGGGCTTCTTCCTACTTCTTTATTAGCTTTTATCATCCAATATTTTATTCTAATAGGTTACAAAATTAAAATACAATGTGCTTTGCAAAACAATAGTGTTCACTTCCCTTGGTAAAAGCAATGTATCTGATTTTGCTCCAGTTTCAAAGCTTAGCTGGAAGCATGGGAGTCGGGAGTTTGGATAGGACTGTTTGGGTGGGAACTTGGAGGGCTGAGGTCATTCTGCATTTACAAAAACAGTGGCTGCTTTTACTTCCTTCTTAGGCTGTTCCATCTTTACAGATTATGAATGAAGCTTGGTTAGAGATACATTGTATTTAAACAAAACTAAATTACACTTTTATAAAATTTTCACCTTTATAAAAAGTTTTAAATTTTAGAAAGTTGCCCAAATAATCTCCTCTCAGGAAAAATATTCAGTGCTCGCATCTCAAAATTAATGATGATGGACTAAGGGATCTTGTAAAAAACCAACCAAACAAACCAACCTGGCAAAAATACATAAAAAGTGCAATCACTGGCATTTTACTTCCTCTCCACGATGACATTTTAACTATAGGATACTTGTTGGACAAATGAATGTTAATTCCTCCTACTCGGTCTATGAGATGAGTATAAAAAGAGTGTTGAAATCTACCCCCAGAAAGAGGCAGCTGTCACCGTCGTGGTGGAAGGTACTCAGGAGGAAGCAGCCGTGCGCTAACGCTAACACACACGTCCATCCGTGGGGTATGTCCGCACTGCATTTACAAAGTGCAGACCTGCCCTGGGGCTGAAAGTGCCTTCCCTGCCCATTGAAGAGACCTATGCTAACATTAAATTAGTTTGCTTTGGTATCAGCCACTGCAGTAGAACTGACCCAGCAGAGGTTAATCAGATTTTCCAACCGTACTTACTACCCACACGGGGCAAATTTCCAAAACAGACCTCCAAACTGGAGGCTGTCCTTTTTTTCAGACTAGACATTACGAAGTTCTGGTGATGTCAGGGCAAAAGGAGTGAAAGCTTCACTCCACTGGCTAACGTTGCTCTTGCTTTTGTTACCGTTTGCCTCCCTCAGAGCCTTCTAGGACAGATGTCTCCCCCTTTCCCCATGTCTATCTAATATACTTTAGCATTGCATGAATAACATTTTATCCAAAAATGGTAATAACAATTTGGGTTACAAATGGACAGTAGTTTTTTGCAGCTGTTCTAGTTTTTCCATTGCTATCTTAACATTATATTCTCCTAGTTATATAAAAATGATCATATCCCCTTGGGGACTAAACAGGTCAACACAGCAGTTTTCATTCAAATTCACGGTAGAAGTGGATTGAAACAGTTCAGCTTATTTTATTTGCTCAGAAATCTTCAGTGGTTTGATGGTCTCCAGGTAGAATAGGCATTTTCCTCATTCATGCTTAGAATCTCTTGCAAAGACTGGATTCCATTTTGCTAGGTATTGGACATGACAGAAAGTAGAGTGAATAACACTATATTGTTTGAAAAGTGTAACTTCTATATTGGCAACAGCAAAGCTGGAAGAAAGAGTTCTGCATCATCACTGTGAGGCATACTGAAAATATTATTTCTCAAAGAGACCTAGTAACAGAGACACATAGGAAGACAACAGATCAGATCTCAGAAAACCCTCTGGAACTGAAGTTGGGAATGCGTATTATTTGTAAATCTGGGGATGTAGACTAGGGTGATAGAGGGAAGAGGTCAGGACACTGGAGATTCAGGAGATTACTTTCTTACGGCTGTAGTAGCATCATTAGGGGAGATTTCTAGTCAGGACTTGAATCCTAGCTTTCTCTGCCATCATATGACAATCTGGATTTTCAGGATACAATAAAATACTGAAAGAGGCAAGAGCCATTGACTTATACCAGTTGAAGACCTTGTCTAGAGTTCTTGCAACAGCCTCAACATTTATGCTTAGATGTGCTTAGCCTCAGAAGTTGACTGTAAAAGCTGTTACTACAGGTAAAAAGAAAACTTTGGGTGTTATGTAGAGTGAAACAAGCACATTTCTTGTGAAGCAAGCGCATCTTATGGCGGAAGCCTTCTTGGTGTTGTACTATTTAAGTTAATCAGCAGAAGCCTCTTCTGCAACAAATAGCCCTCTCCAATATCAGCAGAGAGAACACAGCAATTCATGATGTTTTCTGCTAGGTGAAAGGGAAAGCTGAGGACAAAAATAAATAAATGCTGGTAATAAGCACTCACTTGCGGGCTTGCTGTTTGAGGACTTGGGCGGGGCTTTGTTGTTTTTTCTTTTTTTCTTTTTTTTCTTTGTTGTTGTTGTCCATAAGTTATTTCATTAGGATGTTAAAGAGTAACCCTAGGGAAACACCCTTGATGAAACCTCTATTTCTTAAGAGCAATGAAAAACATTCCTGATGTGTCAAAGGCATCCAACTGTATAGTGCTGTCTTCTACTGTATTTTTGTTTCTTCTTCACTAAGAAGCTTCTACAATATGGCTGCATCTGGTAAGCAGTCTGTGAAGAGGAAAATCTCCAGGCATTGCTGGAGATCCAGTGCTGCATAATCACTACCATGATATTTGCTTTGTACACAAAATAACACATGGGTTTGGAAGCAGCCAAAAATTAACATCATGGATACCCATGTTGAGATAAACCAGCTTCTGTTTCACAAGCAAAAAATTTTTTTAAAATCTATTTTCCTTTAAAAAATCCCAGCATGTCATAACCCATGTCTGTGAGAGCATCTGAATTACAGTACGGACATGCATCAAACCTTTGCTGTGTTTATGCAGCAGCTTAATCTGCTCAAACTCCAGAAAGCGCCTTGCATCCTTCATATGCTTTATCCAGCACACAAACACTTCTGTCTCTCTTCAGATGCAAGCACCATGCAAATATTGTACCAGCATTTGGGATCACAGCCCTGGCATACCTCACGGTGCTGTGTCAATACAGGAAATAGCCAGGACTGAAATCCTGAGTGGAAGTGCCAGTCCCTCCTGAAAATGCCAGTCCGTACAAGAAAATGAGTAGGTACATTTAATGGACTGTGAATTGAACAGACTTAATCCATGATGGGAGGCATGGTTTAAACAGAAACAGAATATACCTAAAAACTGAAGTGGAACTTGCAGACTGCCTGGTATGTTCATGTGTTTGTGTAGCTAATGTGTTAACATCGGCTCTGCTTTGGGGGGTGTGTGTGTGTTTGTTTTTGTTTTAATTCCAGTGCATTTAAAACTATAAATTTAATATCAAATTACTGGAAGTTCTTTGAAATCCATGCATTTTGTCCACTTAATTTATACACAAAATAAAAAATTTCATACTGCATTTACACAGTTTTCAGCATTCCCATCTCTAGGTATTGATTGTCAAACCACCTTTTCATTTTTATATTCATTTACCTTCATAATATGACTTTAAAACCGAACTTCTACTGTCTCCACCTAGTAGCTAGCATGTTTAGTGTCATTTTATAAGTCTGTCTCAGTATCAATAAGGAATTTGAGGATGATTTAATAATCTATATTCATGACTGTGCATCAAAGGTGAGTGACAGGAAAAAGGATTAGGCAAGGGAAGCAGACTTTCCATTCCTCACCATCTGTTCTCACACTGACTCCCCAGAGTATGTTCTGAGCATATACTTCCTCACCTCTTGAAGTCAAATAAATCCTAAGTAATTTGATTTTCTGTAGATTAACATTGTAGAATTGCTAAAGAAGCTCCTGAAACCATAGGAAAGATGAAACCAGGTAGCTGGAGTAATCACGTTCCGGTAGCCTCCCTCTCTTCCCATACTTTGGAAAGGTTACAGCTGCTGCCGTACCCAGCTCCTGCCCCCAGAGAAATAACTGCACACAAAATCCAAGGTACAGCTTCACTCTAGTACCATTTTATCAGCTGATAAGTGGTCAAGTGAAGCCACTTGGTACTGCACTTTTATTAGATTTGGTCCTGTTAATCACCACTAAGTTTAATAACCTTTTCTTCATCAAGACCTAGGGTACCTGACTACAGTACTACACTTGTTTCCAAAAAATAAGAGGCACAGGAATCATACTTCAGCAGACTGAGAGCCTTGTGAAGCTCAAAATCCCCAAGCTGGCCATCTTTCCTCTTCTTGAACACAGAGGTGTCTTCCCATTCAGTGACATTTCTCCAGTGGAAATCCCCTGGATTCTCACTAGTAGAGAGGCACGCAAAATTGGTTCCCATCCAAACAGACTTTAGTCCTTCCAACACACGCAGCAAACTTATTTATCTCCCAATAGCCTATTCTGATTTTAAAGGCACAATTTTCTAAAAAAGCAACTCAAGGGCTTATAACACATAGGAGCGAGCAGCAAACATTTCCTTGGCTTATCAGAGCAGCACCTTTAAGGGAGATAGAGTCACTGCAATATTGTCACGGTTTCTTTCTGATGCCACAGAGAAGTTAGGTTGGGGAATTGAGGAGATTGCTGAAAAAGCACTCTATCAATAAACTCAAGAAAACAAGGATGAACAGTTTAATCACCTTGTGCAGTGCATCATGCTTTTCTTTCATAAATGCATGTACTCGGATATTGCTGTTTGTCAGCTCAACTTCAGCTGCTTGTAAGTACATTGTTTATCTCATCGAGTGGCTTGGTGGAAAGGTGTTTCGCAAAAGGAAGGTATATGCAGTTGTACAGCATTTCAAAGCACGTCTGGCCCACTTTTCCTGATAATAACAACCTGCCATAAACTTAGAAACAACAGCTACTAGAAACAGCACAGCAGCACTTTGCTTTCAGCTTTCAAATGGAGAGAAGCAGCTGCTACCAGTTCAAGACTAGGGCTGCTAACACAGACAGCTGCAATATCATCTGGGAGGTCACAACACAACAAGGATCCCAGTGAGAACCACACACAGAAACAAACCCTTCACAGAGCTCTTCTGCAAGTAGAGCCTTGTTTTTCATAGGCACTTTTAACAAAGCCAGGAGCCAAATGCTTGCTTCTTCAAGAACAAAAGTCCTTGAGGTAGCTGAAGATGTAGCAAGGCAAGCACTCAGGATCAAGGGGCACATCCTTACTAATGAAAGTGAAGGCTATGCAAGAAGAAGGGCTTGGTAGATGCTTTATCCAAAACAGCTTCCTTCTGCAAACCATTCCAAGAAGCAAAGTCTTTCCTCTACTCAGCGTAGATACAGGATATCCACTGAAAAACCTTTCACAGCACTAGGATACAATTCCCTCTATGAATGAGTGGAGTTCCTGTTATGGAGGGATGTTTGCTTTGTGTTTATGTTTTATATTACACTCAAATCTCTACACTAGCTCTCATCCCTCAGGTACTCCCATCAAATGAAATCAAAGGTGGACAACATAGTGCCTACACATATCTTACCTCTTCCAGTATGCCAGAGATGGGAGCAACCAGCAGCGTGGGGGCCCAGGACCACTTTTGTCTTTCCTAATTCAAGCCCTTGAGTCATGTGGCAATTATCTGCCCGACACTGTTTTTCCTTCCAGGGGCTGCATATCTAAGTTTCACTGGTATTTTATGGCAGTCTAATTATATACTCAAAAAGTTTCCCATGAAAGAATATCAACATTTTCAGTTAACCACTTCAGGCCACATAAAATACCATAGAGCAGCAAATCTGCACTGTGTTAGCTTTCATTGGGTGAGAGACACAGGCACGACTTACGCAGGGAGCAGGCAGAGAGGAAACTCAGAAGTAGCTGAAAGAGCAATACATGATCTATGAGACAGATCTTGCCCTGTTTATGACTACTCTGCGACTCCTCTTCCTGATACACCTCCACTTGCACTTCATAGGGCAAAATTTCCTATCATTTTTCTTATCTGCTGATAAACATGCACACCTCATCTCCCTGCAGCCTAAATAACATTTCCTAGCAACGCAATACAGTTACAAAAACAATCAGCAGTGATTACTTCATCTCAGGAATGAACTCCAGCAAAAACGTGCAAGAAGATTAGGGCAAGAGTTGACATCAATATTCTGAAAGAGACTATGACAATACCATTGGGATGCCATTTGCTTTTACTTTTTCTTCTGGGATTCAAAAGGACATTCCTCACTTAGAAGGTAAGACATGCCATCCAAAACGATGAATTCCCATTTTAAATTTGAAAGAATGAACCAAAATAATTCCTGATCTATGATGGCTTCTAAGCACTTCAGAAAGCACTCTACAAATTTCTATCCACAAACAAGAAGAGAGGAGAAACAAAAAATAGCTAAATACATTATATGTCAAAGAAGAGGTGTAAATGCAGACATCTCTCAGGCCTTGTGCCTAGTACAGGCCAACAATTTGTCAATGTTAACATCAGCTACCTTGGTTATGAGAATTTTTCTAGCTGAGGGGTTAAGCCTGGACCAGAGCTCCATCCCTTTACACTCCACGTGATACATGACTCGGGAATCACAGGGGGAGAACAGACGCACTTCCAGCAGCTGCTGGGAGGTGGTAACTCTGGAGTCTGCATTGCAATGTACCTCCACAGACAGGAGCAGAAGCTTCTTCATTTGTAGTCTTTTATAGCCTTTAGAAAAGTCGCAGTTCTGCTCCCCTCAGCTCAAGCCGGGGAAGCCTGTGGGCAAGAGTACTGGTACCAGAATCTGCATTAGAATAGATTTATTATTTAAAGATGAGAAAAAACAGAGAGTAAGATAAAGGGAAAGTATGAAGTCTCTCCATTGGCAGGTCTAATACCAGTGCAAGAGATCCTTGGTCAAATAAACAGAAAAAGTTTAATCAAGTGCTGCAACTACAAAGATTTTTATATTTGGTGCAAGCAGTCACTGGAAATCTAAAGACAGATATCTGCATATCTTCAGCTACGCTCCCTACTCACTTCTGATAGCAGTGCAACACACCCCTCTCTGCAGTTCCCTGGCTGAAAGAAATTGTCTGTCATTACAGGAGGGTTCCAGGACTCCAGGTCCCTAAAAATCAGGGTACACTATTGTGGGGTCTCAGTCACATCATGGATTACCAGGGAGTCTCACTTTGCACTTCAAAAGGTGTTTTTGCTCAAACACTGTACCATAAACCTACCCTTGGTAAAGTTTAGTTCTTTACCTGACTTTCTTCATGGCTTTTTCCATTTTCTAGCTTTGCAATGGGCTTAGGTTTTCTCAGCTTTAAGTTGCCCATTTCAGGCTCTACAGCGCAGTCAATTACAGCCTGCTGCTTGTGCTGCTGAGTATCTTGCAAAGGCAGCTGCTTTTCCTCTAAGACAGCAGCGTTGTCCGGATAATTTTCTTTGTTATCATCGTCTCTGTAAGAAAATAAAATCGAAATGCATCAGACAGGACTTCAGACACCTGTCAAAACATTATGAAGGAAGAACAGCAACAAGTTCTTAGTTATGCATGGCATTTTAATTTTACCAAGTTGAGTAGTCTACACACCATACACTGCATATGTTAATGAAATGAATCTGAGAGGCTACTATTTATTGTCAAATCAGAAGCTAAACTACTCTTAGTAGTATTACACATGCAACTGTGCAGCCATTTAAACAAAACTTTTATTTACACATTTTTATTACACATTTAAACAAAAATTTTAGAAGCACCCTTTGGCTTTAGCCCTATAGTTCATATTCCCCAAATAAAACCTGAAAGTGCCTTTTCATGCAGAAGACACTTGCCCCCTCCAATGATTCACACTAGGTTATAATCTCACAAAAATGTTGTGACGTACAATAGTTCCTCCCTATAGTCACACTTGCTTTCTGACAGTCTCTGGTTTTGAGGGCTTTCGGACAAAGTGAGGGAGGTAGGCATACAAAGTAGGGTTTGAACGGCCAGAGGTGTGTTTGGGTAGAAGGGACAAGTATCATGTGCTCCCAGTTTGGAGAACAGGTCCTCCTGTATAACAGCACATCTGGTGGTTTAATCAGAAACTGTTGCTCATGGATGCTCAGTTAACCACCGAATCTGGGACAGATATTTTCAATCTCCATCTAGCCTACAGAGTGCAACCTGTCCTAAGAAGACGTTGCTAGTCTTATCCACACCCAATCAATCCAACCTTAGACTGGTCTACGGCCTTCCACTGGGAGCATCTCCCCAGCAGCATTAAGAAAGCTACCGCAATGCAGAATGTGAGGCTGCCTGCTTAGTTGGCAGGATGAGCAGATCGGCATTACTGCTCTGAAATCCCTGGCTGTTGCTTAGCTTGCAGGTGGAATTTCAGATGTTTGCTTCAGCTGGTAAAATCCTAATGGTTACCTGAGAGATGACCTCTCTCCTGGTGTGAAACTGCCACAACTGAGGGAGTCAAGGACTATTGAATTCAACACCCCAGAGATTTTTTTAGAAAGCATAACTTGCTAATTCCGTGTTTTCTCCTAAGGATTCGGAGTTGCCAAACTCACTTTCCATCTGTGGCCCATCAGCATCCAGATGGATGCTTGCAGGGTGCCCATGGAATTAAACACCATTGCTGCCCATACCTTCTGCAAGTGTGCTCCAAGGCAGTTGTTATAGTTACAGGGTAGAGTGCTTTATATCCTACAGGCATTTCAAGAATCTGCAGAAATCTTGCTAATTTTAAGGTATCATCTGATTTAAAAATCTTTCTGAAAGGTTAAGTTGCATTTTCTAGCAATCAACATATACTAGCATAGCCATGAGAGACACATGCCTCAAGAATACTTCAGTTACATTACAATTTGAAGGACTGTTTTTTCAGAGACACTCATCAGTGAGCATATCTTTGCACAGTTGCAAAACTCCACTTACTACTACTTTGTACCAGCTGCTGTACAGTAGAATTCAATGTATTAGCATCTGAGCTGCATCTGAATAAAAGTAATATGATGTGAAGAACACAGACCATATTTACTCATATAACAACAACAGTAATTAATCTTAATATTGTTTACACCTAAGTATACAAGACAAATATGCATTTCCCACAAATACTAACAGCCTTAGCAAGTAATACCCCAGAAATTCTGCATTCCCTTGAGAAATAAAGGTTTCTTTCCACTGGTTTAACAGAAACATTCCAACAGCTTTATTTGTTGCCAATGGATTTCAGACAGAATTTGCAGTAGAATACCTGGGGCTGGAACTGGCTGCTTGATCTTCATGTACAGAGTCTGAGTCCCCGTCACACCTTGAAAATGGATACAAAATAATTGCTGATTTTCTGCCAGCTGCAGAAATGTTGCTTTTAATAACATGACAGTGAGGCTCAGATTATAAGCACATTTCTCCTTCTCACACCCTAGCTGGGGTCAGTTAATGCCATAGCTGCTCCATGATAGTCTAAATCTCAAGAGGAAGAAGGGGATTTAAGATGTTAATTGCACACAATTTGGTATATCATTTTCAGACAGATGGAAATATTGATGACAAAGAATTCAGATGTTACCATAAAAACTACAGGAGAATTACAAGAAACTCCGCATTTTAATTGCTTATAGTATACTTCACATTAAGAAAAAAAAAAAAAAAATTAGAAACAATTCACTAGAAGTATTTTTCTCCTAGACCCACAAAAATGTTAACTATAGTAGAACAGTCATTCTTTGTGTAGCAGGAAAAAGAATCCCCAAATAAAAGTGATCGTTAGTCTTAAAAAGCAACCTAGCAGAATTTAAGATGCCTGAAGAATCATAATTAATTACATCCCCTTAAGTTACAAACAACAGAACTGTCATAAGACTGCCTAATCAAAAGAGAAATCTGGATAAAGATGCTAAGCACTCAGCGTTGAACACTATATTGTGCAGCATGGCTGAACTTTGCAGAATGATACAACTAGAAAGTCTATGAGCAGTCTTTCTTCAAATAAACATACGTATATATGCATCCACTCCTAACAAATATGCACATACCCTTTCTAAGTATTATTTCTGGGGAAAAGTCAGGGCCCTCTCCTCACCCTCTGTTCATACTCACAGGGCACAGACACTAAGCAGGCCTGGATCCCTTGAAGTTTGCTGGCAGAGGAATCTCTTCATTATGGGGGAAGCAGCCCGTACTTCCGCTGACTTGTTAAATTTTCAGAAGAGCTGCCCCGCTTAGGACAGAGCACATTAAGTGATGAATTCATAGCTCTGCATTGCAATTTGATAGCAAGGTTTTTAACATATTCCTCTTTCCCACCAGTCTTCTGCTAGTATCTTTATCAAAAGCCAGACTGCAGCAGAAAATATTTAAAGGGACACTCAAGTGTTTACACTTCCTGAATACATCAGCATATGGATGAAAGCACTTGCGGCTCGCAGTTGGAACATATAAGTACAGTTGCAGATCCCCCCTAATCGCACAATATTCCTGCAACGGGTGCAGTTCTCCCCACAGGACAAAGTGGGGTGGCGGAAGACAGGGTCGATGTACAAAATGGATAAATTCACTGTAGAAATCTAGTTGCCTTTGCCTCTGAATGCCAGTCACACCTTCCCCTCTGGTCTATCACTAATTGCCTTACGGGTCTCTGACACCAGCAAGGTGTGAGGATAGGACATACTGGGGGTATGAAGAAGGAAGCCCACTATGAAAGGAACCAGGAACCTGGGTGGAAAACATGATGGAAAATTTCAGAAGGAGAAAAACAGAGCAAGGAAATACGCTGCGAGGAGACAGTGCCAAGGTCAGAGATGGATGTACGGAGCTCCCAGCACAAACACGAGAGCAGGGTAAGATGCCACCAGGTGTGCTGTGCACCATGGGCCAAGCCACAGTCAACAAAGGCCAGGGACCCTCTAAAGGGACAAACTCCCTCCTGCGTGCGCCACAGGAAGAGGAGGTGGGAGGAAGCAGCTCTGCTACTGGCTTCACTCCCCCCCTCATCTCACCAGTAGCCACACCTGACAGCCTTCGGTCCTGAAAGACCATTTTGGTGACTGGGAGCACTCTCTGGAGGAATGAAGGACAACTGAGCACTGGTCCATCAGCCAAGTCTATGTGTGCATACTCCTTAACTTGGGGAACTGCCCCAGGGGTTGCTTTCCCTGAGCTGGCTGTGATAAGATGATATAGAGAAGTAGTGTGCCCGACTTAGCATCCAGCAACTGAT